>CM077161.1:7974126-8273097 GCA_039583875.1 Platanthera guangdongensis | reverse complement strand
AATATTTTATCTAGTGGATGACGAAGACCGACGTGACCTTCTTAAGTCATCGATAGTGAGTTGTGGAATCAGGATATGTGAAATTATTCTCCTAAAGGATCCAAATCACCAGGAGGCTCATTGGGTGGTCGATAGAAAAATTTTGACGTGAATAACACTATCACCCAAAGGAACGTCGTAGATGGTGACAAAAGAGTGTGATACATAGGTGTAATGGGTACCTCTCATATGATAAAGTCTGTCAGGTAGATCACTAGGTGTATACAAAAAGTCATCGTGTACGTAATGACACAAGCCAACATTATAGAGCTAATGCCTTTTGGATGGGAAAGCTCGTCAAATGAGCCTCTCGGGGAGTTAATTCTGAGGAGATCAACAATGTCAAGATAGTCCTCTAAGAGGAAAGCACAAATAGTGATAGTGTCCATGGGAGCAAGTAGGACACACACACAAAAAGTCAATGTTGTCCTCATGATCCTCCTAAGGGAGTAGTGGCAATCAGGATATTTCTTGAGAGGTTCAACAATGAAGTCAATAATAGTGGGATGATCCTCCAGATGAGTAACACCGATAGAAATAGTGTCCTTGTAAGAGGGTGAGACAGTCACTATGAGGTCAACACTATGCTCTCAACTCTCAGTAGTGATGTGACTCTGGCAATGATAGGGGCATAGTGAGAAGATCCCCTACTCAAGTGTGGGTCAATCGGTATAGTGCCGAAACCAGATCCCTGGCCAAAGGGGACACTAGGTCTAAGTGAGGTGCGAAGGATGGATATACCAACACAGTGTCATTGGCCGCTCGTCCTCACTCTTGTGACCACACTCACTAGTCATACTATTATCACTCTCCACCAGTATCATAAGATCATGATTAGACTTAACTTCAAGCTCACATGGGCACCCACTCTCATCAAATGAAAAGTATCAAAATCAAGTGTCGGGGCTCTCATGTCAGTGGGAGCACTACTAGACACATCGGTGCTTGACCTAAATTCATAGCTTTCTCCTATTGATTCTTCTTAAGGTGGATCACTCATCGTGGTGGACGGACATGATCCCTACGAACGTGTGGTGGTGATCGCAAATATACAGACTCAGTCCCTCAAATTGAGGAGATGCGTAGCAACGATGACCCGAATGATACCCAAACTCTATCATCATAAAATCGAGGAGAGATGTATTGATAATAAAGCGGGGACCTCTCATCGTGGTGGTCGTCTCTAGCATAATTGAATCATCTCGAAGGATTGATACGATCCCTAGAAGTGGTGTGTCGAGTAGGAGAATAATCATCGTAATAATAAGGGCGTCTCTCAAGTGAAGGTGATGGGTAATAATGATACTAGTACGTCATAGGACGGAACCTATAGACTCGATAACTGCATATCAAAAGAGCGCTCGCAACCTACTTCTGATACCATTTGACACAGAACGAATCTATAGGTAGCGAACAAACGATGCCCTAACCCTATATGTAATGCAAGTGGTCGAGCAATAAAGGTAATGAATCTAAACACCGTCTAATGAAGGATTGGATTCTTGGTGTGTGACTACTAGTATGCAACCTAATGTGGCGTGCGAGAAGAGAACTCCTCACCCAAACTACTATATGTAAAATGCAAGATCCAACGGTGAATTCAAGACATAATAATAAAGTATTTGATCGCACACATATTATTAAGCAAAAGCAAAATCATTTCTATTAGGCAAAGCAAGGTTCGATTTTCCTCCGCGCGGAGGTCCAAAACAAAAACGTGCAGTGAATGGTTCCCGCAAATCACGAGATATCTAGAACAAAATTTTACGATGATATTTATCCAAGAAAATATAAGATCACAACACAATATTTTAATGATGAAAACAAGAGTCCATCACAAAGTATGGGGGTTGTCGTAGGAGGGTAGATTCGGTAAAGTTTGACGATGCGGTTGATGAAATTACGCGAGCAACGCCGAGCTGCTTGAAGGATGGATGGCAACATTATTCTGCAACAAGCTCTGAGGGGGGATGCCAATGCATATCACTCGAATGTTCGTGTACAAGATGAGCAAGAGGTGATACGTCCGAGGCCACGCACTATGCGTGATTACATCACCCCAACTGTTGGGAGTGTGTATCTTGCCTTTAGTCCGACCATCACAAACAACCAATTTGAGATAAATCTGACCATCCTACATATGATTCAGAGCAATGTGCAATTTTCTGGGTTGCCCAGTGAAGATCCGCACCTCCATCTAGTGCACTTTCTGAGATTTGGGAAAATTATAAGCATTCACAGGGAAATCTCAAACTTCTGTTAGGCAGATCAGAAATCAATGGCTAAGGCATGGGAGCGATTCATGAACCTGTTGAGGAACTTCCCTCAACATGAGGTCTCGCAATGGTTGATGGCTCCTTGTCGAAATATTTTATTTCTCCTTGGACCCACATTACAGAGCTACGATAGATGTCATAGTTAAAGGAAATCTGATGAACCGCGCTCCTAAAGAAGCATTCAAACTCATCCGAGAGATTTCATCTCATAGTTCATATTGGACTTCAGGGCAAACACTTCTAGGAGAACGGAGGGATTATATGAAACTGGTGCTCAGCAACCACATGCGGTCCAGACAGATCTGCTAGCTCAATGTTTGGACAACTTATCGATTATGAAGTGTTCTACACTCGCTCCTTCCCCTATCATGGTGATTGCATGCCATAGCTGCGGACATTATGGGCATCACTCTTTTGAGTACCCCTCCGGTGAGCCTGTTTCTGATTCTGTTAATTATTATCCTTACGAAACTGATAATTTTATACGGAATCAGAACATGAGTGACCATTACTCTAACACCTACAACTCGGGATAGCGCAATCATCCAAGCTTGTGAAATCAAAATGCACCAGGGCAAAGGTGGCATTCGGGACAGTATAGGAAAGGACAAGCCTCTGATAATAAACCTCGACCGCCACAATTCACCAATGCACCTCAGCCCATGTCTGCCCTGAAGAAGAGTACTTTCGAGGAGATGCTAGAAAAGTTTGTATAGGTGACACAATCTGTCATAGTGAATCTGAGTGCGTTTATCCAAAATCTTGAGACACAAACGGGGCAGCTAGCCCGAGTTCTTTCTGAGTGCAGTCAAGACTCCCTCCTTAGCACGACTCAGAGGAACCCTAGGGAGTAAAGTAAGGCACTTTTATCCCTACTCCGGAGTTTAAGGAAGGTATTTTTATAAATTGTGAAATTATAATGTTAAGACTGTTGCACTGTGTGACATCGGGTCGTCGTGGAACATCATCTCCTTACAGGATGTAGAGAAGTTTTTTCTCATCCGAGTACAGACAAATTGATGTCACTACCTTTGTCCAACAGTGCTCTTGATGAGACGGTGGGGGAAGCCCAAGATATTTCGGTCTCTTTAGAAGGTGAAACTGTATTTGTCAATTTCCAGATAATGGGGCCTATGGAGAATAATTCACCACCAATTTTTAGTGCCCCATTTCGGAAAATTCGTGGCGCCACCCTGCGCATTGCAGAAGGACGCGCCTCCTTACCTCCTAAAGAGTAGCCTATTTCCTCACATGAGTTATGTATCTCTTCTGGAATTTATGTGGATATGGTATCTTATCTTGACTGTCTTGATGGCGTTTGTAGTGTTAAGTTTTGCGGTCCACGTACAGATTGGGTAAGAACAAACGTTGAATTTTGTGATGCTCAGGTGGTGGAATTGATGGAGAAGAATGTGATGTGATGCTGAGGTGGTGGAATTGATGGAGAAGAATGTGATGAAAGGGGTCGGGATGTTGTTGATGTACATTCTGAAGTACATGTTGAAATACGATGGGAGAATCTCGTTGTTGAAGATGATGTTGGAGTTGAAGATAAAGAGCATAAGGCTGAAGAAGATCTCGTGGAGCAGGCTACCACCAAATACTTGGGAAAACATTTATTTCTGATTCAATTTATGAACTAAAAAATCAGTTAAATGGCATGATCTCTTACCACTCGGGTAGAAGAAATGAAGCCTGAAGATAAAAATAAAACTGAAATTGCTAATCTTGAACATGAAACTATTGAACGATGGCGATCTCCAAGCATGGAGAGGAGAAAGAAGGAAAGGTTATTGCGTGCACCACGTTCTACTGCCCTCTGACACGAGAACGAGGAGGCTAGAGGCAGGAAGGATTACATCTTTTCGGGCTCTAACGCTTTCACCTCCAGACTTTCTCGGGTGGCCGGAAAGAATCACCACAAGTGAACATATAGTTGATTTGTTGGTGGCTCTCTAGGCAGTGTGTTTGCTTCTTGTTTTCAAACTCTATTTTGTGCCGTGAACTTTAATTTGCTATTTTCGTGGAATGAGTCCAGCTTAAGGACGTGATACATGAGGGAACCCTGAGATCCTCCTTATACAACTCCAAAGAAGCAGAGAAACAGGAGATATATTAATCAAGCAATGGAAGGAAGATCATAACATACATCCAACACTCCAGCCCTAAGGAGATCCTCCTGAACAGGCGGATGAAACACAGCAGCAAGAACTCTTCCTGTCGGCTGATAACAGAAGAACCATTCACAACATAACATAACCTAAAACACCTCCCACCATGCCTTATATACTTGGCATACATATGACCAAAATAACCCTCCCAAAACATAATATTACCGCACCCACAAGGGCCCACAAAAAGAACGCATCAACCACCCTCTCCTCCACCACATCCTTGTCCTCAAGGATGAAAATCCGGGAACCTCTTCCGCAGCTGCCAAAGTCCTCCCAAGTTGCTTCCTCCGTTGTCCCTTGAGCCCACTGGATTAACCACTGAGTCACTGCTCTGCCATTGCGAGGAACAATGCGACGATTCAGCACCGCTACCGGTTCCACCATGGCCTGGCCTTCACTATTAACTGCCGACGGTAGGGAAGTACCTGTGACGGCGGATTCCCGTGATGCTCCCGTAGCTGTGAGATATGAAAGGTATGATGTATCTTTGATTCCTCCGGAAGGTTCAACCTGTAGGCCACCTCTCCAATCCACTCTACCACCTGAAATGGTCCAAAGAACTTAGGGGATAACTTGTGGCAGCCCCTCGGCCGAACAGATGTCTGCCTGTAGGGTTGTAAGCGCACATACACCCACGAGCCCACCTCTATCACCCTTTCTCGTCGCTTCTTATCCGCCAACATTTTCATGCGATTCTGCGCGGCGCCAAATTCACCTTTAAAATCTGTATGACTTGCTCACGTGCGGCTAACGAACGGTCCACCGTCTCCATCCCGGTCAGTCCCGGGTCATAAGCCACATGTAGGGGCGGTGCTTGCCCATAGACCACCTCATAGGGTGTCATCTTGATGGCGCTTTGGTATGTAGTGTTATACCACCACTCTGCTAGCGGTAACCAATGGGCCCACTTCTTCGGCTCTCCCAACACATACACCGTAAATAGTTCTCCAAACATCGGTTCACCACCTCTGTTTGGCCGTCGGATTGGGGATGGTACGCGGTGGACAAACTGAGCTTGACCTGTAACACCCGAAAGAGCTCACGCCAAAACTGGCTAACAAATGTGGGGTCCCGATCACTCACGATCGACTCGGGTAACCCGTGCAGCCGGACAATAGAATCCAAAAAAAGCTGAGAAACACCTTCAGCGGTATACGGATGGGCCAAAGCAATAAAGTGTGTCTGCTTGCTAAGGCGGTCAACCACCACCAAGACCGTTGTCTTCCCGTGACTCTTGGGCAAACCCTCCACAAAATCTAGAGAAATCTCTTGCCAAATTCGCTGGTATTGGCAGGGGCTGAAGTAGCCCATGGCCTTCTGGTTATCCGGTTTACACTGTTGACACACAGTGCATTGCTGCACATAGTCATCTACCTCCACCTTCATTTTCTTCCAAAAGTATGTCCGCTTCAAGCGTTGGTACGTGGTCATGATGCCCGAATGACCCCCCCCCCCCCCCCCCCAAGTGCTTTCATGCTACATTTTCAATAATTGTAGCTTAATGGCAGCATCTTCGCCAACAACTAACCGGCCCCTCCGCTTTAACAACCCTCTCTCCACTGATACTTGGGGTGACTATTGCTGTCCACCTCTTTTTGTGTGATAATATGTTGTAGTTTGGGGTCACGTTGCCACGATTCCTTGAGTTCCTTCATGAAGTTTGAGGTGATCGTGACGATAGCGCATAATTCCACTTCCTCCGCTCCCTCCCTTTGTGATAAGGCATCCGCACATAAGTTTTCTTTCCCTTGTTTGTACTGGATAGAGTAATCATAGCCCAACAATTTTGAGAAACTACTTTTGTTGCGCCGGAGTCGCCAACTTTTGGTTGGACAGAAACTTCAAGCTCTGCTGGTCCGTGCGAATGGTGAAGGACCCGGTAATCAAGTAATGCCGCCAATGTTGCACCGCTAGGACCACTGCCAACAGTTCCTTTTCATAGACGGACAGCATCGCATTTCTCTTGCCCAACGCCTTGCTGAAATAGGCTATAGGGCGGCCTTGTTGTAGGAGAACCGCTTCCAATACCCTTATCGGATGCATCGGATTCCACCACAAATGCCTCGGTGAAGTCCTACAAGCATAGCACCGATGGTTGGGAGACGGCCGTCTTGAGTTGGATGAACGCTTGTTCTGCTCCGGTGTCCAGTGTAAGCGGGCTGATTTCAGCAGGTTCGTTAACGGCCTCGCAAGGCTGCCGTAACCTTGAATGAACCGGCGATAGTACCCGGTGAGGCCCAAAAAACCCCGCACTTGCTTGATCGTCTTGGGAACCAGCCATTCCAACATAGCTTGCACCTTCTTCGGATCAGTGGTCGAGGTAATGAATCCTTCGCTGACCGAAGCATTTACTTCTCTTAGAAACAAGCTATGGCGGCGGAGTGTCGCCAGAGTGAAAGTGAGATGCCCCAAATGTTTATGCCAGGAGGGACTAAAAATCAATATGTCATCGAAAAAAAACTAAAATGAACTTCCTGAGTTGGTCCTGAAAATCTTGTTCATCAGACTTTGGAATGTCGACGGGGCGTTGGTCAACCCGAACGGCATGACCAAAAACTCGTAGTGACCTGATGTGTCTGAAATGTCATCTTGTACACATCTTCCTCCGCCATGCGGACTTGATGATAGTCGGCACGCATGTCCAGCTTTGAAAAGAAAACAGCCCTGTGTAATTCGTCGATGAGTTCCTCAATGAGAGGAATGGGGAACTTGTCCTTCACCATTTGCAGATTGAGTTGGCGATAGTCGATGCAGAGCCTCCACGACCCATACCCTTTCGGCACCAACACCACCGGTGAAGCATAAAGGTTGTTACTTGGTCGGATGATTCCAGCTTGCAACATTTCATTTACCAATTTTTATATCGTGTCTTTTTGAAGCGGCGGATAGCGGTAGGGCCGAAGATTAATGTCGTTGTGTTCCCCAGATAAGGGAATCTTATGTGCGTGGTCCCGGTGCGGAGGCAGCCCAGTCGGCTCGCCAAATATATCCCCGAATTGCGCCAACACCTCCTCCAAACCGCAGGTGTCTTCGGTGGCGGCACGCTCCCAGCTGGTTCTCCTTCCCCGGTCGTGAGGAAAAGCTGCTCCCTCCATGGCATCGGTGGTCGGTCGGCTTCCCCGTACTCAACTGAATGCACAGGTGTTGCAGCCTCCCTTGCAAGTGGTGATGGAACCCGGCACAGAGAGCAGAATGATAGCATGTTCAAGTTACCCTCTTTGGCGATCAACTTCTCCAAGCCGTGTTGTGTCATCCAAGTGCCAGCTGCCGTCTTAGTGCCCGCAAGGAGACTTTCCGTCCTTGGCTCGTGAAATCCATACGGAGATTGCCGAAGTCCCAATTAATGACTTCCAATGTGCTTAACCATTGCACACCCAACACAGCGTCACATCCCCCCAGTGGTAACACCAACATGTCGGTGGTAAAAAATACCCCTTGCATCCTCCACGTAAAACCGGCCACTTTATGGCCGCTCAAAACCCGTCGTCCATCCGCAATGGCGACATTGAATGTAGGGATCGGTGTCAAAGCGCAGTGTAGTCGCCGAGCCGCTCCCTCGTCCACAAAATTGTGAGTACTCCCTGAGTCGATGAGGACGTGAATGGTCTGGCCTTGATGCGACGTCGTAACCTTCATGGTGTGGTATTGGGCGACCCCCATCAAGGCATGCACAGATAAATGTGGCACCTCCTCCGTCGTGCTTGTTCATGTGGGTCCTCAATCGTGTCCTCGGCCCCTTGGTTCGGGTCATCATCGTCCTCTTCCAAAGTGAGCTCCAATGCGTAGGATTTCCCCCTTGCTGCACAACGATGGTCGGTCGTATACTTGGTATCACACCAAAAGCAAAGGCCTTTGGCCTCTTGTCCGCCATTTCTGTTGCAGTCAAGCGGCGATGGTTGGTGGAAGGGTTGCCCGGTGGCGACGCGGGAATACGGGTCGACAGTGGCTTGGGCAACATCACCCGCCGCTCGGATGTCCAGCTTGTCTCAGTTGAGCCGACGACACTTCGTCGTTGCGACGAGGCTGTCCGTCGTTCCTCCATGCGTGCTAGGGCAAAGACATCCTGCAAGGTTTTTGGTTGGAACATGCGGATGGCATACCTGATGTCGTCCCGGAGTTCGGCGATGCACAGACTCATCGCAATAGCTTCGGTGATGGTCACCCGGTGCAGCAAGACATCAAAGTCATCCAAGAAGGTTGGACCGTCCCCCTCTGCTTCAAATTTTTGAGTTCTGCCATGGGATCGTCAAAGAGGACCGACACAAAGCGTTGAGCGCGTGAATATACTCGTCCCATGTCGGCCAATGTCGGGTCAGACGGGATTTCATGAAGGCTTGGTGCCAATATAAAACCTTGCCTTCCACATGCGCAACAGCGATCTTCACCTTGAAATCGTCTGGTGTCTCGTCTAGCTCAAAAAACTGCTCTGCCTTGTAAATCCACTGCTGTAAATCTTCACCATAGAAGCGCGGAAACTCGAACCGGTGTAAACGGATGTTGATGTGAGACTCGTGGGCTGGAAGACGGTACCCCTCGGCGCTGGACGTGCGGCCGCCGGAGTCACCCTGGTTGCTCGGCTGGGCTGATAGCAGCTGCGTCAGCATTGTACGGAGCTCATCCATGGTGCGGCCTTGCCTTTCCGATTGGGCGGTGAGATTGTGGACGGAGGTGGCCAAGGCTACGTGTTCCTGGCGGAGAAACTCCAGATCCGACGTCGAGGTGCTGGAACGGGTATTGTCAGAGACTGGCATGGTGATCCTACCCGTTGTGGCTCTGATACCAGTGATACAACCAGAATATGAAGTGAACAGGAGATATATTAATCAAGCAATGGAAGGAAGATCATAACATACATCCAACACTCCAGCCCTAAGGAGATCCTCTTGAACAGGCGGATGAAACGCAACAGCAGGAACTCTTCCTGTCGGCTGATAACAGAAGGAACCTTCAAACATAACATAACCTAAAACACCTCCCACCATGACTTATATATTTGCATACTATGACCAAAATAACCCTCCCAAAACATAATATTACCGCACCCACAAGGGCCCACAAAAAGAACGCATCAGGACGTTAGGCAAAAACGTGCTGGGAGACACTCCAGATTTATATCATGTGCTCTGTATTTTATTCTCGCTTCAGTTTATTCTTATTTGTGTAATGTTATTTTTAGTTCACTCCTACATTTCGGAGCCAATTCTTAATGGACTTGGCACAATCACCAGTTGGGTAACAAAATTCTTTCTCATAGTTTCCATTTCAACTATCTATTGTATTATGCATGCATGCCATATAGTTTCATTCAAGTCTGGGGGAGACTGATTCTCGTTACCACACGCACATCATGATGCAGCCCTCGCCGCATTCGAGCACGTGTGATACCATCACGTGCCAATTATATTTTACTATTTGTTATTTTTTATCGTTTCCTTTGCAATTACTTATTTCATGTATTTTTTCCATGTACCCAGTATTAGTTTCGGCACATCGGAGTGACCGGCGGTGAGATCCTAAATAAAAAGATCTGGTAATTTGAGTAGTTAGGACGTAAGGGACAAGCTTAATTTATTTAACGGTGTGCATAAAATTAAACCCAAAAATAAAACATTAAGAGGAGTTAATATCAACATATCAAAATCAATCATTTGGAAATTAGGACCCTCCCTTGAGAAATTTCAGCCAACAAAAGCTTTGGAAATAATCAGCCGAGGAAATATCAAATAAGTAAACCTGGAGAAATTTTGGAAAAAGAATTATTTTGGAAACAAAAAAATAAGGAAATATCAGTTTTGGACAAGGATTAGTTTGGAAACATATTACATCAAGCGGACCTATTCACATCATATAAAAAAAGAGCCATCTAGTAATAGGGCAACCGGAATTATTCAGAGAGAAACGAAATTCATTTCCGTTTTCTCTCTGTATCCAAAATTGTGTCATATCTCCCTCTCCGCTCTAGTGAATCAGTCGAAGCGACGGGACCACTGGGCCTCTTCGGCGAGTCTCGCGCCAACCCTTCAAGACGCTCTAATAGGTGTCTTCCGCAATCGAACCTTGCGAGCAGCACGCGAGTCATGCAGACCGTTCGTCCCCAACCGCGAGTTTTTAGCGGGAGATGCGCCGACTCCGACTGACGCCAGGACTCCCGTTGTTGTCCCTATTCCTGCTACACCGGGCTGTCGTTGACTACATCACGTCCGACAATCTTGTGCCGCACAGCCTTCCACAGCTAGATTTGGAAGGGCCTCTCCTTGCCTGGGTAATATTCATTCCATTTGTACTCCGATTTAAAATTAATTTTGTGTGTCTCAATTAAATATTGCTAAGCTTTTCTCGAATGTTCGAACTACTCTTGTTATCGTTATTTCATAATTGTTATTATGATTGTGCTTGTGGGTGTATAAATCTTGCCAAGATTCTACTCGGAAAACGCTCGAGGGATCCTACTCTAACAAAACTCAACATAATTATCAAGGTGCATTACGACGAGCGTGATTTCGCGCGCAAAAACTTCGATTTTGGCCTCTCGGCCCCTTTCCAAAATTAAAAAAAATCAACTTATTTCTAAAAATCCGAATTTTATTTTATAACAAATTAAAATAATTTGCTTAACAAAAATCGACAATTGAAAACCCTAATTAGAGTCTACATCACTTAACATCCTAGTTTGTGTCCAAACTATTTATGTTAAGCTCTAGTCTTTAATTTCTCACACTCATCCACACACTTGCACCCACCAAAATTAATTAGGTAGATTTTTGTTCGGTTCAAAGTATTTCTCTTTGAGGCGTAGGGGATGAGTTTAGAAATAGTTAAATTAAAGGGAATCAATGAGTGCATTGTAGGTTCGTGCAGTGTTTCTAGTGAGGTGTACATGTTCTTGAGTAGGACAAGAATTTCAATTAACGCAATTCTATATGTATAGTCTATTTTATAATTTTTTTTGTCTTATAATGATCACTTCTAATTAGAAGATGATCTCGTCTCCCGATTAGCATGAGGATGTATGTGACAAGTACTAGAGAGATATTATCAGATCATTGTGAGAGGGCATCCTTTTTTGGTGTCTAGAACTCGCCCCATGCGATTCTCGAAATGTTTGCATAGATCGAATTAGTTGATCGAAGATGATTAAGGTAATTCCTTGGATCGATTAAGCTTTTGCATCTTATCCTACTCGTTTAGGATTGCAAAACCTATTTGATCCATACACCCCACCAGTTGATTCACCTCTACTTTAATATCACCAAAGCCTAAAAGTCGTTCCCATTTTCACGCTTAAAATCAAGCTTTTATAGTAAAAAAATATTTTCATTTTTTGTGTGATATAATTATGTTGTGATTGGGTAGCCATTCCCATTTATCACTTAGGTGATCGTTGTCATAAAATATGAATTGAAAAGAAAAAGGGAAAAATTTAGAAAAGAAGAAAGAGAAAATATATAAGAATGAAAAATCAGTAGTTACAAAAAATTGTTTATGTAAAAGTAAAGTTTGGGGGTGTCACATCTCCATCTTGTTTGCGTAGTTTATATTTTTGATTGCGAGCTCTTCTTTTGGTTTAAGTGTTAATCAGCCATCTTGTTTATCTTTCCTTCTCCTCACCTTAAACCCAAGCCTAACGATTCATCCTAAGTTAAGTCCTAATGATTCTTCATCTAGTTAGACCGGTGCAGTGGAGAGGGTGTGACCGGTGAGGCTATGACCATCGACATTGATGGATTTTTTTGGAGGCTACGATGTAGCTTTGTGATGATAATATCAATCTAAGTAGCATAGTCGATGTCTCCTCTCGCTAGATCTAGGACGATTTCATTTTTCGCTTTAGGAAGTGTTTAGTATACGTTTTATACAAATTTCAAAAATTTTATAAAATCCTTATATATGCATAGAAGTTCATTAATGTTTTTCTTAGTCTTCACAGGCATAGAACTTCTCATTGCACTCATCACATTCACTATTAGTTTAGATTATCACTTCTTTTACCCTGATCGTAGTGTGATTTGCTCGGGACTAGCAAACATCTAAGTCTGGGGGTATTTGATGAGTGCTATTTATATAGTTTGTTGTTCTTATCGTTTTCTCCCATTTTTGTGTTAGATATATAGGATTATTGTTCATTTTTATGTATATTGCTCATCTGGGCCTTTAGGATGAATTATTTGTACATGTGTGGACTTTTAGTACAATTTAGGGGATGTCATGTTCAAATTAGCTCACGCACGTCCGTGCGGAATTTCTGCATGCGTGTGCGCCTCTTTTCCCCTTAGATTGGACAAATTATGTCAATCCGAATTTACACGTGCGTTATTTTCACATGTGCGTGTGTGCACGTGCAATTACGCGTGTGCGGTCATTCTGTGCTTTCACGCAGATTGGGGGAATACGAGTTTGTGCATACGTAAGTTACGCACACTCGTGCATGTAAATGGGCGTACGCAACCAGGACGCCATTTTTCCTGTAGATGTTTAACCCACGCACGTGTGTGTGCCTTGTTCTTCTATATAGCAGATTTTCGCAAATTCAGAGGGGTGCGTGATTTCTTCGCCGTTTTTAGGTCGAGATCTCTCCTCCAAGTTAGGAATTCACTCCCTAGTGATTCCACATCATCCTAAGCATTCAAGGAGTTTTCTCTCCATCCTCTCCGCCAAGAAAGTACGTCCAGGGATTGACACGGGCAACGTAGACACTCGAGAAGACGGGCTCATTAGGAAGAAGTGATGATCTTCCCGTACCTCAGACGCAACTGATGAAGGTGTAAAGGGCACAAATTGACAAACTGAGTGATCTCCTTCCCTCTCTACAGTAAAGTATCGATCATTGGTTATATCTCTCCCCTTTCTCCCGTCTCCTTAGGATTGGTGGAGGAATATACGTTAATGATGAACCTTGGATGAACACTCATGTTAATTTCTATTTCACTTTCATGTTATTTTTATGAAAGTTCTTTTGTGTTCATGCTTGGTGTGTGCTTGGATGGGTATGATGTGCTAAAATAAGTTGTGATTAGAGTTCTTGTGTGTAATCAAAGCGATGAAGGCGACCCGCACTTGTTTTTGAAATTGCAACGCGGTGACGATGACCCACATTTTCTTTTTATTGCACTTAGTCGTAGAACAAACCAAACAAACGTTTTAACGATTTCTTGTCTTTACAATCTTGTTTCTCAAATTGCGAAACATCCCCATCGTATTCCTTGAGAGATCAATACTTGGGGATTTACTCCCGATTTTATATTACTTGAATGACCGATGCACTTACCGATTTCGCATCGCACTCCCAGTAGCTATAACATAATATTGGTCGGTATTATTAAATGAATACGAGGTCTTCGTCTCAACATATCATCTAGTGGTCGGAGCGACCCTCAGATTGCCTAGGAATGTTATGTAAGCTCGGTCAATGCAATCGAGACATGTCTTACCCCTGAGGAGCGTCGAAAGAGATGAAGAGTGTTGTCAAGATGTCAAAAACTTTGAAGAGCCAGTTGAAGAGGAACTTGTCACCCGAGAAAAGTTGTAAGAGACGATGCTCCCCTGGAAGCTGCCCAAGTCATTCCAAATGTCAAACCACAGGAGGAGGCTTCTACTGAACACTGTCAAGCTGAATTAAAGGAAGAAGAAAACGGTAGGTTGATCATTGCTTCTCGGACAATTTGGATTCTTCATTTGGTAAGCGATTGGCATGCCTAGGGTGGATCCCGATGTCGTTTGTCACCATCTCAATATTAATTCGGCATTCAAGCCAATTAACAAAAGAAATGAGGCATGACAGTAATATTGGCAAAAGCCATTCAGGAGGAAGTCAAAAAGCTCTTCAAAGCCAATTTCATTCGGGAAATTCAATACCAGGTGGGAATAACGAATGGATTTCGAATATTGAAGTGGTGAAAAAGTCAAAAAATAAATGGCGCGTGTAGATTTTACAAAACTTAATAAAACAAGCCTTAGAGATTGTTAGGCATTGTCTCGGATAGATTCCTTAATTGATTCTGCTGTGAGATTTTCTGTCATTGTACAACCCCGTGTCCGGCGAATAAGCTCGCCAGGAACCAGACCGATCGGGCTGAAACTAATGGGCGAGCTCGGCAGCAGGGAAGCCGAGCCCGAGCTCGGCATTCGTCGAACGGGAGAGCGGCATTCGTCGACCGCGAGCTCGGCATTCGCCGAGCTAGTCCAAGAATCGTAACTAAGGTCGACCGATGGTGACCAACGGATGGGCGAGCTCGCCGCCCCAGCTCGCGCTCTCGCAAAGGAGCTCGGCAACAGCAGGCGAGCAGGATCCGCCGAGGTGGCCAGGCTCCCCAACTCGCCCAGATCTATGAGGTACTTTTTACTGTTTTGCCCCCGCTGGTCTGCCTATAACCCTTCGAAACAGCGGAGTTTGGCCGTTGGCAGACCCAGCCAAGGGCTTTCTGGTAACTTCAGGTCAGTCATTTTGGTTATTGGCAGTTCAGATTCTGAAAACTATAAATAGGACTCAAGGGGTACCCCAGAAGGCAGGCTTCCTGTGCTCCCCTGCTCCAGTTTTTCAAGTGATTTCTGAGCGTACCTTAGCTCGGCCTCTGGCTAAGGAGGGGAAGCACTCTCAGATCTTCCGGGTGTGTGGTGGGTCCTCCCCGCCGAGCCCTTGGGTCGGTTCCCCTTGTTTCTTTTGTTGTTTTGCTTGCAGGAGTGAAGTAGGCGCGCGATCACCCCTTCCCCAAAGGTGAACTCCACAGGAGACCGTTTTTTGGTTTCAACATTTTGGTGCGGTGAGCGTGGAGCGTGGTCAGTGCAGAAAAGCTTCAGCAAGCCCGATGACAGGAGGACAGGGATCTGACAGGCCGGACTCGCCCCCCCTCCCCCCCCCCCCGCCTCTCGCCACGGTGGGGATGTTCGAGGATTTCAGGAACGAGGTGCTGAACCTTGTCAAGTTCGCACTCGGCACGCGGGCCGAGTGCTCGACTCCAGCAGTTCAGATCGCGGCCGCCCCCTCTCTGGGCGAAGACGCCCCCGACAGGCGAGCTGGGAAGGAAGTGGACGAGGAGGGCCGGGGGTGCGAGCTCCCCGGGCGCGAGCTCTTCCCTGGCTCGGCAGACCGAGGCCGGTTCGGCGAGCTAGGCTCGCGAGACTCGCCAGCTCGCCCAGCAGGGGGAGGCAGCCCCTTCAGCGAGTTGGTCTCTTCAGCTCCAGTTCCAGAGGGGTTCGGGGAACCCGAGATGTCCTACTACACCGGGAAGGGAGACCCGGTCCAACACGTTCAATGGTTCAAGGATGTATTTTCAATCCGGCAGATGTCGGACGGGTTCAAGTGCCGACTCTTCGCTATCACCCTCAAGGAGAAGGCAAGGGAGTGGTTCCACCAGCTACCGGCCAGCTCCATCTACTGCTTCGAGGACCTGCGTCGGGGGTTCATGCTGAGGTTCACTACCTCGAAGAGGAGGAAGGAGTCGGAGTACCTGTTCCACATCAAGCAGTGGGTGAATAAGACGCTGGGGAGCTACGTGGATCGGTTCCAGGAGGAGGTTACTCAGGTCCAGGAGATGTCAGGTCATAGTTTGATGATGGCCTTCACCCTGGGCCTGCAGCAGGGATTCTTCAGGATGGAGCTGAAGAGAATTCCCCCCCCCCCCTCTCCCACGAGGAGCTGATGGAGAGGGCGGCGAGAGAGGTTGACGGGGAGGCGTCAAACCCGGAGTTTGCGCGGAAGCTGGCCAGGTGGGCCACGGAGGAGGAGAAGGAATCAAGAGGAGGAAGAGGACAGGAGGAGAGGAGAGGAAAGCCCCGACAGAGGGAGCAGAGACAGCTCCAGGGGCAGCAGCAGCCTAGGTGGGGGCGTCAGAGGCCCGACCGTCGGCTGGGCTGGAGGCCTGAGTGGCAAGGGCAGGTGCCACAGAGAGGGTACCAAGGAAGGGATCGCCATCAAGGGGGGCAAGATCAGTTCCACCCCCCGGGCTGGAGGCAGGCCCAGAGGCCCCGACTCCCCGATCAAGAAGAGGCTATGGCCATAGTCATGGGGGAGAGGAGGAGAGTAGCAAGGAGGAGGAGGAGAGAAGTTAGGGTGGAGTAGCCCTATTGCGACTTTCATCAGGAGGAGGGGCACGCCACGGCCACGTGCCCGGAGTTCCTTGAAATGAGAGGGGACAGGGAATAGCAGCAGCAGCAGGGGCGCCAGGAAGTGAGGATCGAGGAGGTCCTGCTCGGATAGAGGAGGTCCTGCCTCGGACAGAGGAGGACCGTTGCAAAGACCGGGTGGACGTTGGGACCCGAGGAGGGATCGGAGTGATCCACGGGGGGGTGGGGGTCGAGGCTTCCCGGAAGGCGAGCCTCCACACTATGTATCGTCGGAGCGTTGCCTCCACATCCCAAACCTCACCGTCAGAAGAGAGGATCACCTTCTCCAGGAGCGACATGCCGGATCACGAGGATCCATTCTGTGATGCGCTGGTCATCAAGACAGCCATCGAAAATTTTACCGTCTCTCGGATTCTCGTCGACAACGGAAGCTCCGTCAACATCGTCTTTAGGAAGGCATTTAATGCGATGAAGGTGGAGGCGAAGAAGGTGCTGGCCTCGGATGGACCCTTGTTCGGGTTTTCTGGGGAGAGGAAGGAAGTGGAGGGAGGAGTCGGTCTCCATGTCACCCTGGGGGGGCAGTCCAGAAACTGCAGGTTCGTCATCGTGGATGCCCCCAGCAGCTACAGCGTCATCTTCGGGAGGCCCCTTATCAGCGCCTTCCGCTGCGTCCCCTCATCATTCCATCAGTGCTTGAAGTTCAATGCCGAGGGGATTCAGGTCAGGGTCAGGGGGGACCCCAAGGTGGCGCGGGAATGCTATGTCACCGCTGTGAACTCCATCTCTTGGCAGGAGGGAGCCAAGGAGATGGGGCGAAGGATGGAGGAGGCTGAGCAGGAAGCTGGCAGGGAGGAGCTGGAGGTGGAGAGCTGCGCTGAGGAGGAGGCGGCAGGAAGAGATCAGGAGGAGATGGCCGAAGTGATGGCCGTGGAGGAAGAGGTGGAGGTGGAGGTCCCCGTCCCGGAGGAGAGGGATGCTGAAGGATGGGGGGAGCAGTCCAGGTTGGAGGCTGCAGAGGAAGTGGTGGAGTTGGAGGTCCTCACCCGTGGAGGCAGGGTGGAGAAGGTCTGCGTCAGCGGAGGGCTGACCCCGGAGGACCAAGGCAGGATGCTGGAGTGCATCCAGAAGAATGTGGACATCTTCGCATGGAACGTCGTGGAGATGCCGGGGGTTGACGCGGATGTGGCCTGTCACCGCCTCAACCTGGACCCGGGAACACGCCCCGTTCAACAAAAGAAGAGGACCACCGCGGACAAGCTGGCAGAGCCCATCAGAGAGGAGGTGGCAAAGCTTCTCAAGGCCGGCTTCGTGTCCGAAATCCAATACCCCGGCTGGGTCTCCAATGTGGTCATGGTCAAAAAGGGAGACGGCCGGTGGCGAATGTGTATCGATTTCTCTTTACTTAATAAAGCTTGTCCTAAGGACTGTTATCCCTTGCCTCGGATCGACGCGCTGGTTGACTCAGCCGTTGGTTTTTCTGTAATGAGTTTTCTAGATGCTTTTTCAAGTTATCATCAAATCAGGATGCACCTCCCGGACGTCAAGGATGTCTCCTTCATCACGGGGAATGGATGCTACTGTTACTAGATGATGCCTTTCGGGCTAAAGAACGCAGGGGCGACCTACCAGAAGATGATGGATAGGGTCTTCAAAGAGCAAAAGGGGAGGAACCTGGAGGTGTACGTGGATGACCTCATGATCAAGAGTCAGGATGTGGACTCCCACCTCCAGGACCTAGAGGAGACCTTTGCTACCCTGCGCAAGTACAAGATGCGATTGAACCCCCTGAAATGTGTCTTCGGGGCCAGCAGGGGGAAGTTCTTGGGGCATCTCCTCACCCCTGCGGGGGTCGAGCCGAATCCTGACAAGATCAAGGCTATCATGGAGCTAGGGTCGCCACGGAATACCAAGGAGGTGCAGCGCCTGACAGGGAAACTGGCAGGGCTAAGTAGGTTCTTCTCCCGGGCTGGGGAAAAGTGCTCCTCCTTCTTCAAAACGCTAAGGGGTGGTCAAAGGTTTGAGTGGATCAAGGAGTGCGAGGAGGCATTCCAGGCCCTCAAGATGCAGTTGACCCAGGCTCCGCTGCTCCAAGGGCCCAAGGAGGGGGAGGACCTGTTTTTGTATCTCGGGGTCGGGGCAGAGGCCTTGAGCTCCGTCCTAGTTCGGGAAGAGGGGAAGAAGCAGCTCCCTATTTACTACGTGAGTCGGGTCCTGAGGAAGGCCGAGCTCCGGTATCCAATTTTGGAGAAGCTGGCTTTTGCCCTGATCATCTCAGCCCGAAGGTTGCGACCTTATTTCCAGGCACACTCAATCCGAGCGGTGACTGACCATCCTCTCCGCAACATCGAGGGGGTGGAGCATTCTAGCAGACTGGCCAAGTGGTCGGTGGAGTTGAGTGAGTTTGACGTTTCCTTTGTTCCCCGCCTCTCGATCAAAGCTCAAGCAATGGCCGACTTCTTGGCCGATTATGTGATTGAGGTGGCAGAGGAAGAGCTCACTCGTCCGACTCCTTGGAAGGTGAAGGTGGATGGCGCCTCGGGGAGGCATTCCCTAGGAGTGGGGTGATCTTGGAGAGTCCCCAGGGAGCTAGAATTGAGCAGACGGTGGTGGTGCACTTTCCCATCACCAACAATCAAGCCGAGGATGAGGCCGTGATAGCAGGGTTGCGCCTGCCCAGGGAACTGGGGTTGTTGGACGTGGAGGTTCTTACCGACTCCATGGTGGTAGCTTCTCAGATCAACAGGGAGTTTGAGGCAAGAGAGCCAACCCTGCGATTATACTTAGCCAAGGTAAAGGGGGTCATCGACACGTTCCAAACTTTTTCCATCCAGCACGTGCCCCGGGAGGAAAATGAGCAGGTCGACCAGCTCGCAAAGTACGGTCCTCGGGTGGGGGGTACCATCACCGACCTATTCCGCCCCTCTATCGAAGAAGGAGAGCTTATGGAGATAGACCAGCGGCCTTCATGGATGGACCCAGTTGTAACTTTCCTTTCCACGGAGAGTATCCGGAGGGGGCAGATAAGAAGAAGCTCAGGCATAAGTCGGCGTACTACCTCCTCCAGGACGGGCAGCTGTACAGGAAGACACTCTCGGGGATGTTGGCTCGTTGTGTGGCCGAGGGGGAGGTACAAAGAATCTTGGAGGAAGTCCACTCCGAAGAGTGTGGGAGTCACTCCGGGAGTCGGACCCTGGAAGGGAGGATTGTCAGGAAGGGGTACTTCTGGACCACCCTGGGCCGTGATGCAACGGAGTTCGCAAGAACGTGCCACAAATGGCAGCTGTTTGCCCCCCTCCAGCTACAGCCGACTCAGCGACTCAAAAGTATCACAGCCCCCGGGCCCTTTGCCATATGGGGAATGGATTTGGTTGGACCGTTCCCCCAGGCCAGTGGGCAGAGGAGGTTCCTCCTAGTGATGATTGATTATTTCTCCAAGTGGTTGGAGGTAAAGGCGCTGGCCAAGGTGACCTCCCAGGTTATCAGAAACTTTGTTTGGGGGGAGATCATCTGCCGCCATGGGCTGCCCCAGGCCATTGTCACGGACAACGGGCCCCAGTTCGCCAGCGCTGAGTTCACCAGTTTTTGCGAGCAGCTTGGAATCGACCTCAGGTTCGCCTCGGTCCATCATTCCAGGAGCAACGGGAAATTGGAGGCCGCGAACAAGATCATTGTCAACCTCCTGAAAAAGAAGGTGGAAAATCTGAAGGGGAGCTGGGTGGAGCAGCTTCCCGCGGTTCTCTGGGCCCTGAGAACCACCCCCAACACAGCTACAGGAGAGACCCCCTTCAAGCTCTCCCATGGGTGCGAGGCAGTGCTCCCCGTGGAATTTGAAGTTCAGACACCTCGAGTCGTTGCGGCCGGGGAAGGCAGGGAAGAATGGCAGGAGGAGAACGAGGAAGAGCTGCGGCTTTCCCTCGACATGGTGGAAGAATTGCGGGACCTTTCCGTCGTCCGACAAGAAGAGGTGAAGAGGAGGATGTCTAAGTACTTTGACAAGCACGTCAGAGTCAAGCAGTTTACGGAAGGGGACTTGGTGCTAAAGAAAGTGGATGCAGCGGGAAGGTCGGCAACCGTGGGGAAACTCAACCCTAACTGGGAGGGACCATTCATTGTAAAGGAAGCACTAAGGTCAGGATGGTATCGACTCCAAAATGTGGAGGGCGAGGCCCTAAGTCTCACCTGGAGTGGTGACGACTTGAAACGGTTTTTTCCTTAAACATGTAAGTGGTGCTCTGATTTCTAATAAGAGTTCTTTAAACACGCCAATACTATTGCAATGAGCTCGCATGAAGAAGTGAAGTGAATTTGGACCCCGAGCAGATCCCGCTGTCAGGCTCTCACCTAGCTGGCAGGGCTGGAAGTCACTCGGTGTCATCCTTGGGCCTCGAGCAGATCCCGCTGTCAGGCTCACCTAAATGGCAGGGCTGGAAATCACTCGATGGTGTTAGTAGTGGACCTCGAGCAGATCCCGTTGTCAGGCTCTCACCTAGCTGGCAGGGCTGGAAGTCACTCGGTGTCATCCTTGGGCCTCGAGCAGATCCCGCTGTCAGGCTCTCACCTAGCTGGCAGAGCTGGAAGTCACACGATGGTGTTAGTAGTGGACCCCGAGCAGATCTCGCTGTCAGACTCTCACCTAGCTGGCAGGGCTGGAAGTTACTCGGTATCATCCTTGGGCCTCGAGCAGATCCCGTTGTCAGGCTCTCACCTAGTTGGCAGGGCTGGAAGTCTCTCGATGGTGTTAGTAGTGGACCCCGAGCAGATCCCGATGTCAGACTCTCACCTATCTGGCAGGGCTGGAAGTCACTCGGTGTCATCCTTGGGCCTCAAGCAGATCCCGCTGTCAGGCTCTCACCTAGCTGGCAGGGCTGGAAGTCACTCGATGGTGTTAGTAGTGGACCCCGAGCAGATCCCGCTGTCAGGCTCTCACCTAGCTGGCAGGGCTGGAAGTCACTCGGTGTCATCCTTGGGCCTCGAGCAGATCCCGCTATCAGGCTCTCACCTAGCTGGCAGGGCTGGAAGTCACTCGATGGTGTTAGTAGTGGACCCCGAGCAGATCCCGTTGTCAGGCTCTCACCTAGCTGGCAGGGCTGGAAGTCACTCGGTGTCATCCTTGAGCCTCGAGCAGATCCCGCTGTCAGGCTCTCACCTAGCTGGCAGGGCTGGAAGTCACTCGATGGTGTTAGTAATGCACCCCGAGCAGATCCCGCTGTCAGGCTCTCACCTAACTGGCAGGGCTGGAAGTCACTCGGTGTCATCCTTGGGCCTCGAGCAGATCCCGCTGTCAGGCTCTCACCTAGCTGACGGGCTGAAGGTCACCCAGGGAAGTCTTCCCCCCCCCCTAGGTAGTGCCTAACAAACTTGGCCCTTCCAGGAGAGGAGAGCTCGGCATGGGCGAGTTCGAGCTCGCTAATTCAGCTCGGACTCGGCAGAAGATCGGCAAGCTAGGGCCTTGGACCTCGCTAAGAGGAGGCGGGTCCCGCCGGGCCACCTCGTCCCCCCAAATAGGTTTTACTCAGGAAGATTTAGAGAATTTGGTCTCACATCGATAAGATGACGGACAACTCGCGAGCAAGCTGGGCCGAATCCTGAGAATTGGCAAGCCAGGCCCTTGGACCTCGCCAAGGGGAGGCGGATCCCGCCGAGACGCCCCGCCTCCGCTTTATTTTACTAGGACAAATTTAGTGAGTTCGATTTTTTGATTAAGAAGGCCAAGGACAGCTCGCGAGCGAGCTGCGGCGACTCCTGGGAATTGTCGAGCACTCAAGGTACCCTCTCGTGGCGAGCCCTAACGACTATCCTACTCGCAGTACCTGTCTATGCGAGGTCGTCTGGGGAAGGGCTCGCGGATCAAAAAACTTTTTCATTAAATAATGATATTTACAGGTGGAGCTCGCCTCGGCGAGGAAACAAAAGAAAAACATACACATTTAGGCCTGGGCCTCGAGCAGATCCCGCTGTCAGGCTCTCACCTAGCTGGCATGGCTGGAAGTCACTCGGTGTCATCCTTGGGCCTCGAGCAGATCTCACTGTCAGGCTCTCACCTAGCTGACGAGCTGAAGGTCACCCAGGGAAGTCTTCCCCCCCCCCCCCCCAGGTAGTGCCTAACAAACTTGGCCCTTCCAGGAGAGGAGATCTCGGCATGGGCGAGTTCGAGCTCGCTAATTCAGCTCGGACTCGGCAGAAGATCGGCAAGCTAGGGCCTTGGAGCTCGCTAAGAGGAGGCGGGTCCCGTCGGGCCACCTCGTCCCCCAAATAGGTTTTACTCAGGAAGATTTAGAGAATTTGGTCTCACATCGATAAGATGACGGACAACTCGCGAGCAAGCTGGGGCGAATCCTAAGAATTGGCAAGCCAGGCCCTTGGACCTCGCCAAGGGGAGGCGGATCCCGCCGAGACGCCCCGCCTTCGCTTTGTTTTACTAGGACAAATTTAGTGAGTTCGATTTTTTGATTAAGAAGGTCAAGGACAGCTCGCGAGCGAGTTGCGGCGAGTCCTGGGAATTGTCGAGCACTCAAGGTACCCTCTCGTGGCGAGCCCTAACGACTATCCTACTCGCAGTACCTGTCTATGCGAGGTCGTCTGGGGAAGGGCTCGCGGATATACAGAACACAGCAAAAAGAGATAAAAAAAATGGCACATATGTGATCAAAAACTTTTTCATTAAATAATGATATTTACAGGTGGAGCTCGCCTCGGCGAGGAAACAAAAAAGAAAAAATACACATTTAGGCCTGCCCCCCCCCCCCCCCCCCCGTCGGACTGATCCTCCCCTTCGCCCGACTGATCCTGGAAACCCTTCCCGAACATTGCGTCTAGGCTGTCTTCCTTCTCACTGGGAGGCGTCGCCGGGAACAGGCTCGGCATCAGATCCCGGGCCGAAATCTCCTTGCATCCCTCCACCAGCACCCCTGTGTCCTTCATCATTTGGAGGGTGCATTCGGCAGCTTGGATGGAGTTGATCCGCAGCCTCTCGGCAAGGTCGGCCTCGCCAAATACCCTTGGCCTTTTGTAGGGGAGGGTAGGATCGGCGCCGCCGGGCTCTAAAATATCTCCGCCTGACGACGGACCTCGCGGGAGAGATTCTGATTCTCATCCTTCAGCTTCGCATTCGCCCCCTCCAGCTCGGCAAGTCGGGCGCGAAGCTGGCTGATATCCTCCTCTTGCTCGGCATTGAGAGCCCGCAGCTCCCCGGCGGCCTTGGCGTCCTGACAAAAGAAAAGTTCATTAGTGTCGGCGCAAAAGTTTTTCAAAGTAAAAGAGAGAAGGTGAAACCCGATACTCACCAATTCGCCGGCGGCCTGGGCGAGGAGACCCTCGGCGATGCCGAGCCGCCTCGACTGGTCGGCGACCTTGTCCTTGGCGACATCGCGAGCCTGTTCGGCTTTTTGGAGTTGGTTGCTGAGGCCGAAGCTACGGCGGGTCAGCATGTGGTGGAGCTCCATGGCCCGCAGATGGGCCTGCAGACCCTCATGGCCGAGCTGTCGCAGGGTCATGTTCTTGTAGGCCTCGGCATCCTCGCGGCCATAGAGGTCGAAGCCGAGGGCATAAGCATGGCCGGTGGCGGGCTCGCGGTCATGCCAGGAAGGATGCAAGATGGAGATGGAGACCCGATGGGCCAGCTCGTCCCACTGCACCATGGGCTCGCCCGCCGAGTCCTTCCACCGCCCCCCGAAGCTGAAGAGGGGATGTTGTTTCGGCGCCCCGCGCTCGCGAGCCGCCCTCTTTGCCGAAGGAGGTGGGGAGATCGCCGCCGCGGGAGTAGGAGCCTCGCCGCCCTTCCGCCCTTTGTTGGTGATCTCCTTCAGCGGGCTCTCCGGCGACGCGTCGGGGATGGTCTCAGACAAGCTTATGTATTTGGGGCTGGATTGATGTTGTTGATGTTGTTTTCCCCGCGGAGCGAACACGGCTTTCTTCATATTTTTTGATAATGGCTGGCGGTGTGGCGGGTTCGACCCCGCATCCTCAGGCCGCCTCTTGCTGGAAGAGGGTTGGGAGAAGGCCGCCTCATCTCGGCAGGCCGCCGCCGCCTTCTCGCGAGCAAGGGGGTCCGGGTGCGACCCCGGGTCCGCAAACGGCGGGTTCGCGGGAATCAACCGCTCCCCTGCAGGAAAAAACTTGGAAAGAGTTAGAGCACTTTCAACAGCAATATGGCGAGCTCGGCAACCGGGCGGGCTCGGCAATACGGGGAGAGCAATACCTTCACCGGGTAGGACAGGGAGAAGCGCGTCGAGGCCCCTTCGCAGGTAGGCGACCTCGAAGTCCTTGTGGAGGAAGTATTTGTGGAGCTCGGCATCGTTGCCGGACACGGCCGGCGGGCGGTAGACCTCCTCGCCTTTCTGCTGCGGCGAGTACGGGATGTTGCCGAGATCTCCCTTGATAAAGGCGATCCTGGTCATCCAGTTATGGTGCTTGTTCGCGATCTCGCGAACTTTGATCAGCGAGCCGCTGAAGTAAGCGGCCCCGTCCGGCGTCGCCTTATAAGAGAAGAGTTTCCTGGACACTGTCAAGTTGAACTCTATCCTCTCTCGCAGGAGGTAGCTCGCGAACGCCATCATCATGGCGATGGCGTTGGAGTTTAGCTGCGCAGGTACCGCGTCATAGCACTTCAAAATTTGTCGGATCTCCGGCCAGAGGGGGAGGCGCAACCTCACCTCAAAATGAGAGATGGGGAAGGCGAGCTCATCGTCGTAGAAGGTATTGATGGCCTCCCCTTGCCTCGGCCGGCGCGCCTTGAAGCCCGGCGGCACATACTCTGTCTCGAACTCCGCGAGCTCCTCCTCGCTGGTATGCCCCTCGAAGAAGCAGTAATCGGTGAAGTGTTGGGCGCACTTGCTGCGGCCATCAGCGTCGGGGTTGGTCTTGCCCATGCTCGCGAAAGAAGACGGGGCGCGAATAGACAAGGAGAGAAGCGCAGAAAGGAGAAAGCAATAAAAGCAGCAGTACGGGGGTTGGGGGGGCTATTTATAGAAAAAGAAATCTGGGGTCAGGCCATCCCATCGGCTCAGCTCGCCGCCCCACCTCGCCACCCCTCAGCTCGCCACCCCCCAACTCGCCACCCCAGCTCGCCGACTTCCGGCGCGTCCCAACCAAGGCTAAGTCAAACAGAGCAATATATTATTTGAATACCGCATGTCCAAGAATATTCTAAAGGTACTTATTACAGAGACCAAATGCACGAATAAAAAAGCGGGGCGCGCGAGCAGGGGGAACACCAGGAGGCGAGTACCGGTTGGCTCGGCAAAGGAGCCGCCACCTTATCTACCCCGGTCTCGCGGCTCCCGCCAACCAGACTGTCGGGCGCGGAGCAGCTCGCGGATCCTCCCCGAATTCCTCTGCGCCACTGAGAGGCCATCATCTATCTCATCCAGAAGCCGGGAAGGGGACATCAGCTCGCCAGCCTGGCCGCTTCGCACCTCGTCAGCGAGACGCGCGTAGTCGTGTTGTAGCGTCTCGTTGACCCCATGCACCTCGCGCAGCCCGCACACCAGCTTCTTGAGAAGCTTAACCTCCCTCCTCGTCAGCGCGCCTTGATCCACTTCGGGACCCAGGTAAGAGTCCAGCGAGCTTGGGGAGGGGAGGGGAGAGTAGTGGGCTGCCCGCGAAGATTCCACGGCAGCGGATTGGCTGGGGGGAACTGTGGAGACAAACATCAGCAAAAAGAGGAATGCAGGAAAAGCGCATGAGACAGGAATCCAAGCAAAGTTGACCTGACGAGCTCGGCAGCTCGAAGGAGATGCGGGGAGGAATGAACCTCAGATCCTTCCCGCGACCTGGGCCGCGAATCCCCGGTGGGAGAAGCTCGAATCCCAGGGTAGGGATGGTTTCCAGACCCGCCCCCGCGGCCACGACAACTTGCCGAGGAGAGAGGGCGCGCACCGGTGAGCTCGGCCTTTGCGAGCTCAACCCCAAGGTCCCAAAGGGAGGGGACGGCTCCCGACGGCGGTTTTCCGGAGTAATGAACCGCAAGTCCCCAAGAGTGGTCTCGTCTCGCGGCGCGGCGTCTTCTACACCGTCAGGGCGGCTGTCTGGGCCGTCGCAGATCTCGACAATATTCCTCCCCTTTTCAGAGGCAGGCAGAGTGGAGGAGCCAGTCCCGTGCTCCAAGGCGGTCCTCAGGTCGGCGTAAATGGGCTCGGCCGCCTGAGGAACGGTTTCATCTTCTTGGAGCTAGGCTCGACAGAGCCACCCTGCGGCACAGTGGCTGGGACCGCCGTCAGGGCGGCCACGCGAGCTGCAGAGGCCTGGCGAGCTCGGTCAAGGCGCTCTTGGATCTCCTTAGGGATCGGCATCTTGGCAGGGCCAGAGCAAAGGGAATGGCAAGAGTCGGGCAGGTACGCAGGTGCATATATATAGACGCAGGTGGACCCCACCCGAAGATTCCCTCCAGTCCACCCCGCGCTCGCCGAACACTGGGGGTTGGATGTTTCTTTCTGAGCTTTGTCAAGCTCAAAAAGAGAGGGGATTATGTACAACCCCGTGTCCGGCAAATAAGGTCGCCAGGAACCAGACCGATTGGGCTGAAACTAATGGGCGAGCTCGGCAGCAGGGAAGCCGAGCCCGAGCTCGGCATTCGTCAAACGGGAGAGCAGCATTCGTCGACCGCGAGCTCGGCATTCGCCGAGCTAGTCCAAGAATCGTCGAACTAAGATCGACTGATGGTGACCAACGGATGGGCGAGCTCGTCGCCCCAGCCCGCGCTCTCGCAAAGGAACTCGGCAACAGCAGGCGAGCAGGATCCACCGAGGTGGCCAGGCTCCCCAACTCGCCCAGATCTATGAGATACTTTTTACTGTTTTGCCCCCGCTGGTCTGTCTATAACCCTTCGAAACAGCGGAGTTTGGTTGTTGCCAGACTCAGTCAAGGGCTTTCTGGTAACTTCAGGTCAATCCATTTTGGTTATTGGCAGTTCAGATTCTGAAAACTATAAATAGGACCCAAGGGGTACCCCAGAAGGCAGGCTTCCTGTGCTCTCCTGCTCCAGTTTCAAGTGCTTTCTGAGGGTACCCTAGCTCGGCCTCTGGCTAAGGAGAGGAAGCGCTCTCAGATCTTCCGGGTGTGTGGTGGGTCCTCCCCGCCGAGCCCTTGGGTCGGTTCCCCTTGTTTCTTTTGTTGTTTTGCTTGCAAGAGTGAAGTAGGCGCGCGATCACCCCTTCCCCAGGGGTGAACTCCACAGGAGACCGTTTTTTGGTTTCAACAGTCATGAGCTGTTTAGATGTCTTCTCAGGGTATCATCAAATCCAAATGCATACTCCTGATATCCCACATATCACAGTCATCTCAAATTATGAGTGTTATTGTTATCGGGTCATGCCCATTAGACTTAAAACATTGGCGTTATATATCAATACAGGATATATGTTTTCAAAAATAAAATGAAGAAATCTGGAAGTGTGCGTAGATGATCTGTTCATTAAGAATAGCAAATCTAAAGAACATATTCACGGTCATATTGAAACATTTTCAATTTTGAGAAAAATATAAAATGAAGGTTAACCTGGTAAAATGTGTTTTCAAAGAAAACAAGAGAAATTTTTTGGGATATTTGTTGACACCCCGAGGGCTCGAGCCTACCACAGATAAGTTGAAGACAATTTTGAGTATGCCATCTCCATGAACTCCAAAAGAAGTACAACAAATAGCAGGAAGGATCACATGATTAAGTTTACTCATCTCATGATCTAGAGATAAATGCGCATAATTTTTCAAGACTCTTCGTGGTGCATCTAAGTTCGAATTGACTAAAGAAGACAACAAAGCTTTTGAAGAACTTAAAATCTTTTGAAGAACTTAAAAGGGACGAAATATGGAAGTGTACATAAATAATCTTCTCATTAAGAGTCACAAATGAAGATCATATTCACAATCTCATTGAAACATTTTCAACTTTGATAAAATATAAAATGCAGCTTACTCCAACAAAATGAGTTTGATAAAAGTTTGATAAAAGCTGAATTTGGCTTTAACCATATCAACATGAAGGCTTCATCCATATTTTCAAAGACATTTTATACAAGTTGTTACAGATCATATTATAAAAACCATCCTAGAGAAGCACGAACATTCTGGGATACTGGCTAAGTGGGCAATCGAGCTTGGGGAATTCAATATTTCATATGTACCGAGGATGGCGATCAAAGCTCAAATTGTTGCCGATTTTCTAGTAGACTTCATGGAAGAAAATACTGTCAAACGGGAAATCATAACTCCTCTTTCCTATGCAATATTTGTAGATGGAGCATCTCGTAAGAAGTCATCAAGTGTTGGAGTAATATTATTGAATCCAAATGGCGTCTGAATTGAGCAGGCCATCAAACTATATTTCTCCACCACAACCAAGAAGAATATGATACATTGATTGCTAGATTAAGATTTGTTAAGAAGTGGGGCATAAAAGATATCAAAGTGTGGACGGATTCATTTGTAATGGCATTATAAGTAAAGGGTCTTTGAAACAAGAGATGGTATCCTCAAAAGATATTTGATGTTGGTAAAGAAAGAGATTGGGAACTTCGAAACTTTTGACATACAACATATACAGTGTTATAGTCTTGTAGATGTCAGCCGGCATGTTCGACATGTCAGTCGACATAAAGGTTTTGGAAAGAAAACGCCACGACATCGACATTTTAAATAAAAATATCATTTTTGAAAATATCACTGTTATATCGGTCTTACCTGATATATAGAGCGATATCTCGCAGATGATATATGCCGAGTACTAAAAATATATAGTTTCATTTCTTTTAAGTGTTCGAGCGGTGATATTTTGTTGTGTGCTACATTTTGTGCATCTCTCTAAGCAAAGGTTTGACTTCTTTCTTGTCTCACTCTCATTTGGTGATCTTTATGTTGTTTACTGTCGCCTACGCTTCTTTTTATGTAACTTATGCATTCATTTATTCTTTACTAATTGAATCTATGTTACTAGTATTACAATAATAAAAGATTGTTTCCTATTCTGTTAATCTTCTGGTGATTTAAGTTTGTGAGATCTTGTTAGTTACGTTCTGTGGTAGAAACATAACATTGGCATTAGAGCATTGATCTTGGCGCTAGTCATGATGGTGGCGGAGGGAACATGATCTCAAGATTCAATGACAGAAATGGAGCGCATCAAACTGACTTAAGCGTTTATGGAAAAAACTTTGCAATCCATGCAAGATCAGCAGAACCGGATATTGGAGGAGGTTCGAGAAGTGATCCAAGGAATTAGATATAGTAGAATATCGGAGAAAAGCAGGGGAGCATCATCCTTTTCATCAGCTGACGTCTGTTCCTCTTCATCGACGTCTTATCAGCCTTCCACAAGATTTTCTCGTATTGATTTTCTACGCTTTGATGGAACGGCAGTGTTGGAATGGCTTGATAAAGGCAAGCAGTTCTTTGATATTGATGGTACGTCGGAGGATTTGAAGGTCAAGATAGCGACCGTGCATATGGAAGGTCAAGATAGCGACCGTGCATATGGAAGGTCGAGCTTTATTTTGGCATACGCTTATAAAATCTCATTTAACACAACAGTGGCCTAGTTGGGAGGAATTTTTTGAAGCTGTTCAGAACCGGTTTTGATCGGTTTTGTTCGATGATCCTATTGGGGAATTGAAAATTTTGCGGCAAAAGTACTCCATCCAACAATATTTGAATGAATTTGATATCTTGTTACATCGTGTCCTTATTCCGGAAGATCATACGATGAGTTTTTGTCTTGCTGGACTTAAGGAGGAGATTGGATTTGCTATAAAAATGTTTTGTCCTAAGGCATTGCAATAAGTTTTTCATCTAGCCAAAATTCAGGAGCAACAAATGTTATATCATCAGCGCAGAAGTGGGGTCTATGGTAGTGGTGGCAATAACATATCTAATAAGTTATCGCCTCCAGATCGGTCGTCTCCGCTTCTTGGGACGGATCAGGTCGATGATAAAAATCCTACTCTTAAACGAGATCGACGTCGACTCAGGTAGACAAAATGGAAGACAAGCGAAATCAGGGTTTATTGTTTATGTTTTTAGTGCCCTGAGAAATATACCCCGGATCATCAGTGTTTAGAACGCCGACAATCAAAAGCACTAGAATTGCTATTTGATACTGAAGATGATGAACCCGTCAAGGTAGAAGGGAAGGAGGAACCCCTTTTGATGGATGATTCTAATCCAGAGCCAGACAATCCTCAAGTTTTTGTGCATGCCTTAACAAGAATTAATCACTTTTATACTATGAAAGTTATGACCTCTTAACAGGGCCAACCGATCGGTGTGCTGATCGATTCAGGGAGCACGCATACTTTCTTGGATGCCACGGAGGCGGAACGTCTTCGATGTCATATGGTACAAATACCCACTTTTCATTTTCAATTGTTGATGGTAAGAGCATTATGAGTGGCCACAAAGTGCCAGGATTTCAATGGAGGATGCAAGGAGTACAATTTACCTCGAACATGTTAGTTGTTCTGTTGGGGGTTGTGAGGTAGTTTTGGGTATCCAATGGTTAATTACATTAAGAGTAGTTCACTGGGATTTTCATAATCTTAAAATGAAATTAAACAACCAAGGTAAACATATTTCACTGAGGGATTCAAAAAAACTGGCAGCCACTATGATGAAGCAGAAGCGGATGCACAAATGGATAGGGAAACTGGTCGAATTCAAATGATGGTTGTATGTGATATCTGAGAGTTTACTAAAGAGGAGAAATCTAATTCTTGCCAGTTTAAGGAGGAATTGAAGTCAGTTGATACCCTGCCAACTAAAAATGAGAGGAGTGGGGTGGAGAACTTGCTGCAGGAATTCAAGGATTTGTTTCAATGAGCCGCAAGAGTTACCTCCTATAAGAGTATATGAACACCACATTGACTTGAAAGATGACAAAGTACGTGTGAATTTAAGGCCTTAACGGTATCCACCTCTTCAAAAGAATGAAATCGAAAGGTTGGTAAAGGAATTACTGGGATATGGTATAATTCAGCGTAGTCTCGGTCCCTTTGCTTTTCTCGTAGTGTTGGTTAAAAAACATGACGGCACTTCGCAAATGTGTGTGGATTACATGTAACTCAACTCTCATAAGACAAGTATCCAATTCCCATTATTGAGGAGTTCATTGATGATTTGTGTGGGGCAACTGCGTTTTCCATGCTGGATTTATGAGTGGGTTATCACCAGGTACGTATGGCAAGTGAGGATGTCTGCAAGACAGCATTTATGACCCACCGGGGACACTATGAGTTCTTGGTTATGCCCTTTGGGCTAACCAATACACCCTCTACATTTCAGGGTTTGATGAACCACATTTTTTTGAAGTTATTGAGGAAGTGTTTGCTAGTTTTTTTTTACGACAATCTGATTTTTAGTAAGAGTTACTCTAAGCATTGATGCGCGTTCGGCAAGTGCACCGGTCGATCAAGTAATATAAAATGAGAGAATATCCCCAAGTATCGATCTTTTAAGGAACGCAGAGTGAGCGTGTGATTCAATTGTTTGGAAAATTAATTATAAAGGCAAAAAGAAAATACGAGACTTGGTTTTGGGTAGTGAACGAGAATAAAACACTAAATTAAAAGTGTGGGTCGCCTTCATCGCTTTGCAAGGGTGGATGGAATAGTAGGCTAATGGAGGGAAATGGATGAGGGTCGCAAGCATCTCTTCACAACGCATGTCACTAGCAATTGCTAGTGCGACACTCACACAACGGCAGGGATGACGAGATGAAATGGGGGCTCTCCTCAAATGCATAAACCACAAATCATTCACATAGACATGAACAAATGCAATTAAACCAAATTAGTGTTCATACAATCATCAAACACGAAATACCCAAATAGGCAAAGAGAAGTTTACTACAAGCAAATAGGAGGGAAGAATACAACCGATGCACGAAGACTCATCAAAGATTCACGGTCGGAGTCAAGGGTTGTCAATCCTCCTTCGAGCTCGGGCTTCGACTGTAGTTCGGGGTCCAGAAGAGTTATCACCTTCTTCCACGTTACCCGTCTTCTTTGTTAATAGTCTTCAGTCACGTTCTTCACCGGAGAACTCTCCGAGTGCAGCAAGAAATCCCACAAAACAAGGCTTGGATGCTTGCGAATGATGGAGGAGGTCAAGAGGAAACTCTAGCTTGAGATTTGCAAGGGAAATGTGGCCGGAGCCCCTCGGGATGATGGGCGGTGGTGGAGCAGCGGGCTGGCGCGAAACAGGAGCTCTGTAGCAGCAAAAATGAATGTCTCCCAAAATAGAGTGAAACCCGCGACTTAAATAGTACCCAGTCAGAAAATAAGGAACGTACAGTCGAACGCACGACCGTACGTTCATCGTGCGATAATTACAGCGCAGAATCACACACAGCTTGGAAGAACAGCCAACCGTGCGATTTTGAACACGCACGGGTAAAACAGCCCGTGCGCGAACAAAATGCACGGGCGGGGACAGAACGCTGAAAACCCAAACAAAAAAGCAAATCGTGTGTTTTCCTTCGTGCACGGTTGAGTCCAACTGTGCGTGAAGAAAACACACGGGCAATAATATCATAAAATTTTAGACAAAAAGAGGAGGTCGTGTGATTTGGTCACGCACGGGCAAAACAGCCCGTCCGCGAACAAATCACACGGCTTGGGGCAGAGCACCAGAAAACGTAATTGTACGCATCGCACGATCGCGCCGATCGTGCGTGAAGAAAAAATCACGACCGTGTGATTCCTACAAGAAATAACTGGACTAGAATGGGGCTCTACCCACCTGCACCGGAAAACCACAGCTGGGGCACAGGCCTCCAGCACTCGCAAAAAACAGAAGAGCAAAGGAAAACGATGGGGAGCACCAAGTGCTTACCCCCAGCAAAGAAGTGTTCAATTGCACCACAACGGGCCTAAAACAAGTGCACTATGTTCACGAACACATATTAAATGAAATATGAGTGATAATGAGCCTAAAGTGTAGTGCACGTGCATAAAAACTAGCCCGAATGAGTCCGAAAAATACTAAAAATGGGACTGATCACACCCCCAGACTTAACCATTTGCTCGTCTTGAGTAAATCATCTCTCAGCGGAAAAGAAAGAACTAGCTGGCAAAGCAGTTGCAAGAACGGAGTTTCATGCGAAGTCGCATGCTCACGCACATAGAGAAGTAGTAGAAGAAATTTCTAACTATACATAGTAATTTATAATTTCTAGGAGCATATAAAAAAATTATTTCTACTCAAAATTTGAATCATGGTGAATCATCTGGTCGCACGTAGGACGAAAGTAGACTGAACGATGAGGTGAGCATTGCCAAAGACCGGGTCTCGGGATAACCTCTAAAGAAATTCATCAATGTCGGTGACCATATGCTCGCTCGTTCACACTCTCTCCGCGGTACTGATTTGACTCAAGCGCTCATATCAATAGGACTTTAGGTTTATAGCGAGGCTTGGGTTTAGACGAGGTAGACAAATGATTAAATCGATAGCTCACGCACTAAACCCAAATGAGCTGCACAAAATCTAACCTCGAGCACCACAAAACAACTCGTGAATGCACCACACCCCCAGATTTAGATGTGACTATTTCGGTGTGTGCACCGCTTACTCCATAAAATTTCACGCATATGATTTTCAATCAAACTTTTCTTTCTTTTCAGAATTTTTTTTCAGAATTTCTTTTTCTTTTTCTCTTTTCTTTATTTCACTTTTCTTATTTCCACAACATTTTCAACAAATTCTATCTTGAAAGCATATCCTCATGTTCACAAAAATTGATCACCACATCAACACCCCAAAATATATATGAAATAAAAACTGAAGCTCAAACTTGGGTATGCGACTAGTATCGACATTTAGGCTTTGGTGAGAATATAATGGAGCTAAATCAACGGATAGGTAGGCACAATGGGGCTAACGAGGATAAGAAGATAGAATGGGCACAAAAGTTCAACCAGGCCAAAATGATGGCCTACATCACACTCGCGCGCTTTACTAACCGTGTACTCATATTTCAAGAGTAGCTTGGGGCAAGTTCTTAGCCACCGAAAAAGACTAATCGTCCTCCTAACTCGAGCAATACGAGGCTACCGAACGTCTACACTCAATCTGACATCGTTGATTCACACCGAATTCATATATTTTGAGCAGAATAAACAATGTCTACGCTAAAAGAAAAATATAAACTACAAGCATAAAAAGAAGCTACATCTACACAAATCTCTAAGTGAGACTTGAGCACTCGACTAGGAGCACTACATGAGTCAACATTTTACTCTGTCTCACACTTCCCAAGCTAGCACGGTGATTTTTAATTTGCGCACAAGAATGAAAAAATGTGAACGGTAAAGCACGCGCTCGAGTGGGTGCGGTGGTGTGCAGAGAACATGGACATGAATAAATAAAATGAGATAAAGAATATGCTTCTAGTATGTTGTGCAATGTGCATGTGCACGGATAACAACGAAATCACTCTCTCCCCCAGACTTAGCCGAAACAATCCGCTACAGATATGCATTGAGAATAAGTAAAAGAACTGAGGAAGAAGAGTTACCCATGCTCAGAAGTGAGCATACCGGAAGATCGCAGTGAAGAATAACTACCAAATGCCACCAAATCACAGAAAATTTAACAACAACACATCCGCTCCACCTGCGGACAAAAAATCTCCAAACCAAACACAATATAAATATATATATGAAAGTAAATGTCACAGGACTACACTGCAGCGATAACTACTAACACAGATTAAGAGATCTAACAAAGAAATGGCAGCACATGATTGTCTCCCCAAAAACCCTTTTGTTTACCGTACTTAAGGTGTACCAAATACCTGTATTAGCAGTTATAGAATAGATTTTACTCGAATTAAAAGAATGAAGTAAGTCTACTAGAACCTAAGAGAACAACAAATGCAGCAGAAAGAACTAGCACAAAACACCATAAGTCGAGACTAATTTGACGCGGTTATGAAATCACAACTAGTATTGTCTGGTGCTCCCTGATCAATTCGGTGCATTGCCTCCTCAATCATCCCACCTTTGAAGTACTTTAATCTTTGGCGATTCACATTGAAAGCTCCTAACTTGTCCGCATGGATTTTGATTGCCCCAAAGGAGGTCACACTAGTCACCACAAAGGGGCCGCTCCACCGCGATTTAAGCTTCCCAGGAAACATCTTCAACCGAGAGTTATATAAAAGGACCCGGTCGTCTGGCTTAAATTCTTTTGGCACAATATGACGACCGTGACAGCGTTTGGTACGCTCTTTGTAGATCCGAGCATTCTCATAGGATAAAAGAGTAAATTCGTCTAACTCATTAACCCACCAGTCACCAACTATCCACCTCTTACTCCTTCTACCTACAGCCTCCCCCTCTCTAATTATAACTCCCCTCCGTGAGTCCCTACACCAGCCAACCACTTCCCTTCTGCCTCTATATGCACTAACCGCCCCCATCCTTCACCCACTCATCCAGATTTCTCTCTCGGCGTCTTCCCCACCCCGCATCGACCTTGGATGCCCCCATTCAACCGTCAGTCACCTCCGTCTGCACGTGTAAGTTGTGTTTGAAGTTCTAACTTCTATTGTTGTGTATTCAACAACCTAATCTATAGTGGATGTTTATTTTATATGTTATTAATATTTGTGACCGTTTGATTTGCAGGGCTTATTCCGTGCACGCTTAAAATATTAGCGTCTCTATCGTTTGATGAATTGAAACTTGTTTTTCCCTAATTATTGTTTGTAATTGCTTGTGCCTCTAGCAATTTTTTTTATATTAATTAATTATTGTTGCTAATATTCATGCGGACCTGCTATTGCATCTTCATCGCATATAGGATTGCATTTAGAGCATCCACCCTGAGTCGACCTACCACTACATCAGGTAGTTAAGAGCCAACTCTCATCCGATTCTCCAACTTTTCGCTACTTAAATTTTATGCACTTGAGTATTTTGATGGAAGGTAAAAGATGTGGAAAGAGATGGCCTCTATAATTGATAGATAGTAATGTATCTATATATACATACATACATATCTATAATGATAAACTACTCTAGAAATCATCAAAATTTAGTCTACTTTAAGATTTAGCCACCGTCACTTGAAAATTAGAGAATGATTATTATGTTTTTTTCTTTTCTACGATAGTTTAATTATTTTTGTGAAGACCACCAAAAATCAAACTGAAAAAATCACATGCGCAATATGTGTGATGTCAAACTTGCACATGGAAATTTGATCAAATTTTACCATAATCATCAAAAGTACAATGAAAAATTGTTGCTGTAAGATATTCTTCCAGTTGAATTTTTTGTGCTGCTATAAATAAATTCCGGTTTCAATTTTATTCGCATGATTTTTCCAAATGATATTTAGTGTTTAATGTAGAACAGATCATGCTGACAAATAAACTGAAACAATATTTTGCTTCTAAATTTTTCCCCTAAATCCCAAGCGTAAATTTTAAGGCATATTAAACTCGATAAATTCTAATATATTTACCCATTGGAAAAATATTCCAATTTCATACAATTAATTGGGTTTAATGCCAAAAAGATTCACTATGGAAGATAATTTTGTGTTAGGAGAACTATAAAAAAAATATAGAGATCAAAGTTAAGATATTTACCCATAGAAAAAATATTCCAATTTCATACAATTAATTGGGTTTAATGCCAAAAAGATTCACTATGGAAGCTAATTTTGTGTTAGGAGAACTATAAATAAAAATATAGAGATCAAAGGTAAGATCGGCATATAATTTGTTTATTAATATTGAAATGGTACAACACAACTGAACACAAAATGTGATTTGGTGTTCATTAAGAAAGAAAGGTGAGTGTAAAAGGTATGTTTAAGTTATTAAAGATATGAGAGCACTAATAAGAGTGACCAAAGAATTTCCACTCCGAGAATTTCCAATTATAGGAGATATAAGGATCAATAAGTAGTCCATATATTTTTGTAATAGTTATAAAAATGCTTACAAAAAAAACAATGTGATGTGTTTTGATATATGCTTTTTGCAAATGGAATAGTTCATAATTAGTGAGATATTTATTTCGTTAAGTGAAAAATTAAAATAATAAATATACTGCAAGCTTCAAATTCTAGAACAAAAATCAAGTACATGATATGTAATTTTAGCGAAGTAATATTGAACTATTTATACATTTTTGGTAAGATAAAGAGATACATAAATGTGAAATGTTCGAGCACTTTGTATAATTATTCAGAAGAATGAAGATATATTGTATATATGAGGATACTCTAGAGTTAAAGATAACGTGTTAAAATGAGAAAAGTGTCATGTGAGTATCATGCAAAAAAAGTATACCATGGGCATAAGCACTTAGAGATGTAGTTTATGCAAATGCAATTAGGCCTACAATATTGTATGGACATTAGCATTATGTAATAAAAATTCATTGGCACCTAAGTTGTGCATGGAAATCGAGAATGTTAAGATCTATGTGTAACCCAACTACAAAAAATAAGAGAAACGGTGGAGTGTTATTCATAAGATATAAGAAAATAGAAAAAAAAAATAGACTTACATGGTTTAGGCATGCACAATAAAGGTTAGAAAATGCACCAATTATACATATAAAGAGAGTAAGTGTCAAAGGATTAAGTAGAAGAAAGGTAAACTTGATGCAATATAATGAAAGTTGTTCAAGGTGATTTATATAATATAAGGTTTCAAGACTACACTCACATAAACAAAGAAAAATGAAAATTCATGAAGATGACCCCAAATAATTACGCTAAGACTATTGATGATGATGACGGTGATGAGGATTTTGTTTTGAATGCAAGGATTGAACAACAAAATAATGATTAGTCGCAACAACCAAGAACTAACCAGTAAATGGTGCAACATACATCCCGATAATGAAACCAAAGTTTTTTTTAATATTTCAAATGAGATAAAATGCGCGTTTGAGAAAAGACCATTTCCCCTTACTAAGGCTCCGCTTGGCACGGTGGTGGCGGTCATGAACATGCGGGTTAAATTGTCATTCGCCCACCTAAAGAACTTCATCCACTTTTATGTTCAAACAGATGATATTTGTTACGTGATCCTTAACTAATGACGGTTTAACCCATGCGTTTGCGACCGCCACCACCATGCCAAAAGGAGCCTAAAAGAACATAGAAATCGCAGAATTGCTAGAAAATGTAAATGGGGTGCAAAGTGCCAAAGAAAGTGTAAATGGAGGGTGCAAAGTACCAAATTTAATAATTTGGGGTGCAAAGTGCCAAAATGGTGTAATTGGGGGGTTCAAAGTGCCAATCACCCAAAAAATAGAGGAATATAAAAAAAGAGAGCAAACCATAGATCCTCTGCCGATTGGCGTTCCAAGGAACACGCTCAACTCCTTTCTATACTGTAAAGAATAGACAGAAAGAGTAAAATCAGTTAAATTGTAATCCTGATCAACAATGAAACTGAAAGTGGGAGAAAGAGGAAGGCTGGCGAAAGCTCTAACCCTAGGCAAATTCCTGGAAAAGTCCACGGAGAGAGAGCGCCACCGCCGTCCGATCCCAAGCTCGAGCTCGATCTCCCTTGCCCTAGCAGTGGCCGCACGGGACAGCTGATCGGAAGCGATTAGAGACGGCGAACTGGCGATCCATTCGCTCGGCCGCACGCCTAGCCTCAAACGCAAGCTGCTCGATTCCATCGTTAGCGCTCCGCCAAGCATCCTGCAGAGCCTCTCCGGAGGCCACCCTTCGGGCAAAGACGTGAAAGTCGCTGCGACTAAATGCCCGAATCATCATCAGTGAAGGCCGCGGCAACGTGGAGTTTGTTGAACGTTGAGAGGGAAGGTGGGATTTTATCGTGAGGAAGAGTGGGCGATGCCATGGGACGATGGCCACCATTGCGCGAGCTCGCAAGGGAGGAGGAGAGTGAGCTGCTGCTGCGGACATTGGCCAAAAGAGGGGCTTTTTGGAAGATTGCATTCCCAAATGATCCTCTTTGGCATTCTCCATCCTAATTCATAAATATTGTAGACACCTCCAATTAATTTTTTTTTTTGATACTTTATATTCCAGACTTAATTCAAAGGATTTTTTTGTTCGAATTTTGAAATCACATATATTGATAAACAATCTCCATTTCGGCGGAGGTGGAAAATAGATGGGGGCGAGGAGAAGAAAATAAAATTGATGTGAAAATCAAGTCTCAATTAAGGGGAAGTTCGTAGGCCTCAAAATGTTATCCCAAAGCTATCAAGTATTTTTAAATTTTATCCCAGAGCTATCAAGTATTTGTTTTCAGAACATTCCTGCATTCAAAATGGTTTTAAATGTTATCATTCTCTTGCATGCAATGGTTTCAAAAATTGCTCCTCGGTTAGGGCTTAGAGAAATCACTCCACAAACCACACAAATAAGATTTTCTAAATCACTCCCCAAACCTTACAAAGATTTTTGAAATCACAAATCCATTTGAAACAAGCCTCCAAGTCCGGATTTTGCTGAAATCACAAACCTTACAAATAAAATTGATGCGGCTCTTCCGACGGGATGGAGGCAGGAGACTTGACGGGAAGTAGGTGGGAGATGGGACTTCCGGCGGATCTTGGCTTTCCGACGGGATGCAGGAGGAAACAGAAAATGCGAAATCGGGAGAGAAATTAACAATGACGGCTTGGGCTTAGAGAAATAAAAGGAGTAATTAATCAGAACCAATTTGCCCTTCATGAAAACACCATAGGGTGCAAAGTGCCAAAAAATATCAAATGGGGGGTGCAAAGTACAATATTTATGAATTGGGGTGCAAAATGCCAAAGAGAATGATTTGGGAGGGTGCAATCTGCCAAAAAGCCACAAAAAGGGCCGAAGCTCGATCGAACTCGCGAGGAAGAAAGAGGGATGGAGAGAATTCCGGGTCTGCAGTCATTATTACGTGCAAATTTAAAAAAAGGATCATTTAAAATCCTTTAATTAAATATTAATTAATAGTTTGGAATTTTGGATCAGTATTCTAAATTTTAAATTTTAACATAGAACAAAAACTTCAATGTATCATGAGAATACTCTTTGTTGCGGGTCACCGGGTCTAACTCGAGATTGGACTGGGCGCGCAAATAGTTAAAGAAAAATAGCAGCAAACAACAAAGAGTTTTTTTTTGACATAGAAAATCCGGAAAGGATGAAAAATCATGTCGTTGGATATGCGAGCCAAAATCCACTATTTTGCTGGAATTTACAAGAGTTTGAGATGATCTCTCGGATGGTGACCGATCACCTCTCTGTTACAGCATAAAGTACAAGAATGATGAAAAATAACTAAGTCTTTGGGGTCTCGATGTAAGCGCTCCGATCTTGAAATTTGGCTAAGCCCATAGAACCTCGATGGAAGCATTCCGGGCTGGAAATTTGGTTAAATTCACGTAAACTTGATGGGAACGCTTTTGCGGGTAGGGGCGGATCCAGAGGGGGTCACAGGGACACTGCTACCCCCATTATTTTTCAAAATAGTTAGTGTATTTGGATTGCTCTCGTCGAGACAATGAATTTTGACTACTTATACGTCAAAAACGGTGGTCAAATGAGAGAGAAACGGCTCTGATAAAATTGAAACGTTCAAATTTTGTTTTTAAAGGAAGTTGATGTCTGGCCTCCTATGTTAAAATTTTTAGAACACAGTGACGCATTCAAAAAAAAATTGTGTGCACCCTTATTATCAATTTGTGCACCTCAATTATTAATTTTCTGGATCTACCACTGCTTGCGGGGAAGAGTGGGGGTCTTGAAACCCGTTGGATTCTTTGCACTATAGGAGTAGCGGATCGAATTGTTGAGTGGAGGATCGGTGTAAATTCACGATCTCACCGAAAAATCTCAGAGCTCTATCTAGCGTTTGGAGTTGCTTGTCCTCAACTGAAGGCTTGTTGGTCTATTTATAGTTTTCTGGATGGATGTGTTGGTAATTGGGTCGAGTAAGAATTTGTGCTGGTGAATGACGTCGCTCTGTTTCGGTCACCTAGATACCAAATTTAGCGAAATAGCAAAATTCTCCCCTGCCCCGGGCGGTTTGGGCGACCCAGGCGACGTGCCAGACAGTGGTGGCAGCCGACGATGGTTAGAGGCGGCCAGAGGCGGCGGGGCCTCGTACGGCGCGCGTGGCGGGTGTCGCGTGCGTGCGCGGGGCACGACCGCATGTGGGCGGGCGCAGGTCGTGCAAGATAGATGCCCAAAGGTCGTCTCAATATAAGCTAAATAAAATTTGATAGACGAAATAATTTTAAAATGATCGCCGCAATGAAATTTAAGTTAATAGAAAGGTTTTGGGTTACCAATAACGAGCTTACCATTTATTTTATTTAGTATGTAGACAAACAAATTTAAATATTCATGCATGGGTGTGACAATTGCAAATTTTGCTTATATGAGAAAATTGTTTTAAAGCCAAAAATATAACTTGGATTTTATTTAGGATTCAGTACATAAGAAAAGGCTTGGACCGACGTCACCGACCCCACCCTTGACGGTGAAATAAAAGTTAAAAAAAAAACTTGGTATAGTGAGAGGGTATTGGATCGGCAACAATGGAGCGGCGCAGAAATAAATATCGTGAGTGTGAGCCGTTGAACCATTCTTTCTCATTCTCCCCCATTATCGCGTGCTCTCGAGTAATTTTTGGGGGAGGACGTGGCTCACCATGAGCGCGAGATCAATGTCGTGCACTCGCACATCAAATATCGTGCGTCTGATTTGATGTGCGAGTGCACGACCCTGATTTCTTTGCTCACGGTGAGTCAGGCCCACCCAAAAATTACTAAAGACATTCTTTCTCATTCTCTCCCCCATTACCGCGTGCTCTTGAGTAATTTTTGGGTGGGCGTGGCTCACCGTGAGCGCGAGATCAGTGTCGTGCACTCACACATCAGATATTGTGCGTCTGCTTTTATTTCTACACCGCTCAATTGTTGTCGGTCCAATCCCCTCTCCTTGCCTAGGGCTTTCATTACACCGACTGTTTCCCGATGTTCCCCCATCTTTCTCCTTATTTTCTGGCGTCAATTGTCGTAGGGGAAGCTTGCGGCTTCTTGTACCAAGGAGAAGAAGCCTCTCGCCACTACTCCTAAGCCTCATCGTGAGTTTCAGAGCCTTAACTGAGCAAAAACTCGTACGTTTCTTCATCTCTTCTCATATATCTCATTGTAAGTATATATATTTCCTTTGGTTGGTTCCTTTGTGGTATTGGATAGTGATTTTGGGAATTAACTTTGTTTCGGAAAAACTGATTGTTTAGGATTCTTAATTTCATGGATTTGTTACAAATTAGAGCTTAGACAGAAAATATTACTACCATGCAAACTAGTTGTTCTCGAAGGCTGTGTTAGAAAATTGAACTCACATGTTGATTATTAACTTACATGCACACTTCTATCCTAATATTATGAGGATTTTGGGATGACATTAATTTTGCATGATAAGATTTATGTAAACCTGATTGGACTTGGTGAAAAATCACGTTTAAAGTTAGGGATTTTGCTGGGAATTTATTTCATGATATAACCTTGCTGAAATTGGCATTGGTCTTGGTCTTAGAAGTGTTATGATTGTTGTCCACTATATATTCTTGTTGTCCATTATATCGTATGACCTGAATGTCCAGGATTTTAGTAGAAGATTACTGTTTTTACCCCATTTGAAGGTTGTTCACTTAGGAAAATGATACTTCAGATTTACACAATGATAAAGTATGATAATATGAAGATCTCTCAATGTTAGAGTTTGGTGGATTGGTCGTCTAGTCGGGCGACTAGCTTGTCGCAGCGGTCTGGTGGTTTGGCTCAGCGGTTTGGGGGTGAACCTCAGTAGCGGTCTACAGGTTAGCCGCAGCAGCGATATGATGGTTAGTCGCAACGGTCAGCTTGTCGCAACGGTCTGGCGGTTTGATTCAGCAGTCTGGTGGTGAACCTCAGCAAGCGGTGAGAAGGTTAGCAGCAGCAGTGGTCTGATGGTTAGCCGTAGCTGCGGTCTGGTGATTAGCCGTAGCAGCGGTTAAGAGGCTAATCGTATAACGGTCAAGGAGTTAACCGCATCGGCGGTCTGGATGATAGTCGTCGCTGGAGTTTAGAGGCTCCCTGATTGTATTCTGTATAGCCTGGAGGTTTGACTGTGCAAAACACACTAGCCGCGTGACTAGTATTTAGTCCGACATCTTGTGTTGTATTCTCTCCATCTCCCACAGTTTCTATAAATAAGGGGGCATACCTATGTATTGTTTATCTTTTTGGAACAATAAAATTTGCGGTTTATTTACCTCTTTGGTTTTATTCTGCTCTTTTTTGCATGGTATCAGAGCGAACCGATTCTTTGCTCCAATTAGATCGCGGTTTGTTTGTCTAACCGCATGAACTTCTTTTTCCAAACTTCTTTGGTTTGCTTCTGCTTCCCGCTCTTCCCTCCCTTGTCGTGGCTCCCGCGACTTCTTTCTTTGCGCATGTTCTGTTCGTGTGACTTCTTCTATTCATGCAGCCTTCTTTTCTAGTCGCTCATCTTAACGACTTTGTCTATTCGCGCAGCTTTTATGTTGTTCGTGCTTTCTTCTTTCTTCTTTTCACCTGCGGGTTGTGTCTTCTCTCGCGGGTTGTTTTCTCTACTCGCGCGTCCTTTTCCTCTCTCTCCTTTTCTCTTCTTGTGCGGGTTGTTTTCTCTACTCGCGCAGTCTCTCCTCTTTATGTCTTGTTCTCTCGGCTTCTCACTCAACCATGCGGTTTGAGTCTCTATGTCGGCCTTCTTTTCTTGTTCGCATTCTTTCTGCGACCTGTTTGTCGATCGGTTAACTGATCTGCTCGTTCTGCGGCCTACTCTTTCTCGGCTTGAGCTCTTCTTGTTCGTCTGTTTGTTGCCCTTTGTTCACGCGGTTTGTTCTGTTAAACCGTGCGGTTTGCAGTTGTTTTCTATGGCCACTTCTTCTTCTTCTCTTGCTACTTCTGCTGATGATCAATTGGCTACTACCGAAAGGTGGCTCATTGATTCTGGTGCTACTAATCATATGATGGAGAATTCTCGTCTTTTTTCTTCTCTTGACAAGGGTAACCATTTGCCTCCGGTTCTTATTGTGGATGGTTCCCTGTCTCTGGTTAGTGGGTCTGGCACGGTGCATGTTACTCTCTTGAGCTTCAGGACACTCTTTATGTCCCGAGTTTTTCATGCAATCTTCTTTCTGTCACTGATCTCTGTAAATATTTGAATTGTGAAGCTATTTTTACTGCTTCTACTTGTATGTTTCGAGTTCCTCACTCTAAGGAGTCAATTGTTACTGGGACCACAAGCGGTGGCTTGTTTTACCTTGATATCGCTTAGGTTTTTTCATCCTCCTCTTTACTTCAGTGGCATCTTTGCCTTGGGCATCCTCCTCCCCGGATTTTTTATCAACTTCTACCTGATTTCCCTCGAGAGGCTTCCTCTCTTAATTATGAGGCTTGTCAATTTGACAAATATCACCGCTCTACTTTTCCTGCTAAGCATGGACGCAGTTCTTCTCATCCTTTTGATCTTGTTCATTCAGATGTTTGGGGTCCTACTCCACTTCCGACTGTTTGTAATGGTAGCATGTATTTTGTTTCTTTTATTGATGATTTCTCTCAGTGTACGTGGTTGTATTTGTTACACGACCGCTCTAAAATATTTTATATTTTCACTGCGTTCTATAATGAGATTCGTACACAATTTGATACTCTCATTAAAGTTCTTCGCACTGATAATGCTAATGAGTATCTTAGTCATCAGTTCACGTCATTTTGTTTGAATTATGACATTGTCCATCAAACAACTTGTCCTTATACTTTCCAATAGAATGGGGTTGCTGAACGTAAAAATCGTCATCTTCTGGATATGGCTCGTAGCCTTCTCACTAATATGCATGTTCCCTAGTCTTATTTAGGTCATGTTGTCCTTCTCTCTTGTTTTCTTATTAATCGAGTTCCATCTTCGGTTCTCGAAGGCGAAACTCCATTTTATATCTTGTATTCTGATGGGACTCTGTTTCCTTTACCTCCTTGTGTCTTTAGATGCACAACATTTGTTCACTCTCCTTCCAGTCATTACAAACTCTCTCCTCGTTTTGTTAAGTGCATCTTTTGGGTTATTGCCCGACACAGAAAGGATATATGTTTTTTGATCCTGTTCTCCGGAAACAATATGTTTCTGCAGATGTCACTTTCTTTGAGGATGCTCTGTTCTTTTCTTCTCCTTTTATTCTCCCTTCTTATAATGATTCTGCTTCTTTTCCTCTATGTTGATACCCCTCCAGAGCCTGCACTTCTTCCTTCTCCTTTTATTTCTGATTCTTCTACTAAGCTGCTGCCAACAGCTACTGAGACAGTTGTCTCTCCTTTGGTTGAAACTGATATAGTTGACATGACAGACCTTGATCTTCTGATTGCTCTTCGGAAAGGTGTTCGATCTTGCACGCAACATCCTCTTTAGGATGTGCTCTCTCATGCACAACTCTCTCCTGCGTCTAAGAGATTTGCTCTTGCTTTATTAGCGAATGTTCTTCCCACCTCCTATCAAGATGCTCTTGTTATTCCTCATTGGAAAGCTACTATGGATGAAGAGATGACAACTCTCACTAAACGGAGTACTTGGACTCTTATTCCAACCCCTCCAGGAGCTGATGTGGTTGGTTGTCGCTGTATCTTTGTCATCAAATTTCTTCTTGATGGTACTATTGATCGGTACAAAGCCCGACTTGTTGCTAAAGGATTTACGCAAACCTATGGTGTGGATTTCTTTGATACTTTCTCTCCTGTTACTAGGATTACTACAATCCTTGTTCTTTTTTTCTGTGGCTGTCAACAAAGACTGGAAAATGTCTTAGTTTGATGTGAAGAATTCTTTTATTTATAGTGATTTGCATGAGACAGTCTTTATGGAGCAACCTCCTGGGTATTTTACTCAGGGGGAGTCTTAGGTCTGTAGATTGCAGAAGGTTATCTATGGTCTCAAGCAAAGACCGAGGGCCTGGTTTGACAAATTCAATGAAGTTTTTTTGTTATTAGATTTATTCAAAGTGTTGCAGATCATTCTTTGTTCATTCACAAAACCTCGGTTGTCTTTGTTGTTCTTGCAGTATACGTGGATGATATTATTCTTACATGGGATGATAGACATGGCATTGACATGACAAAGAAGCATCTGCTTCAGCATTTTGTTACCAAGGATATGAGGTCTTCTAAATACTTTTTGGGGATTGAGATATCTCGAAAACTTGGTTCTATTATTCTTTCACAGCGGAAGTATGCCTTAGATCTCTTAAAAGAGATAGGTCTTCTTGGGGCTAAACCCGCTCAGACTCCTATGTCTATTGGAGATGACAAATGCTGGAGTGAGAATTCTCCTATTCTTGAAGATGTCATCAGATACAGACGTCTTGCAGGTAAACTCATTTATCTGATAGTCATAAGACCAGATATTTATTATGTCGTAGGGAAAGTGAGCCAGTTTATGCAAGCCCCCGGAGAATGTCTGTAACATCTCCATCCGTTGCATGACATATAATAGAAGGTCCGGCCGGGGCCCCACACCATATGCCACAAACAGGAGGCGAAGTTACGGGTTAATATCAGAGTTGCGCATCCTAACTCAGAGCATTCTAGCAGAAGCTTTTAAGTTGTTTGAACTCAGCCCATCAGAATGTCCATAATATATAAACTAGCATTTATATATATATCATGAAGGAATGTTCTTCAAATACACAACAAGTTAGGCCTTATGGCCTTATAGTTAAGCTTTATGACCATGAATTTCATACATCGGCACACAGGCCGGCCACACATGAAAATGACATCATATGAACTTATTTGGCCTTCAAGGGTCAACATAGCAGCAGCAATAAGGGCTTCAGCCCCCTTTTTTTCACTCGTCTCTCCTGCACCTGTACGGGGCAATCCACCGCAATGGTGGCAAACAAGGCAACGGTCACCATTCAGCTGACCAATTTATAACGACCTTATCCCTTACCTGGGGCAGTGACATTCCTTCCCTGCAAGCATATCATTTCACAAGCAGATATATAACACAATGTGTACTCACGCACAACCAATATATCACAAACGTCTCCCACGCGGCCCGATGCTCCGTGCACTCAAGGCCTATTCTTGGTGTACCGGAAATACCAGGGTCCCACCGTCATTCAAGGCCCGAATCCCAACGGTAAACTTGAGCATTTCACTCCACGACATTCAGCCGGAGACTTTAGTCTTAATGACGTGCAAGCCTAAGACTCTCGTTATGTGTTTTTGTCGAATGCCAACATCCCAGGAACTCATGGCGGACAACCATAACGCGAAGACAGTTCAGCCTTTTCCTGTTGCTCAAATCGTCAGTTCAATGTCTAGACTAACGCAGGTCGGCCTCCCCTTATCCGTTCGGCACAAAGCCCTTTCAAGAGCTCACCGAGCTCACAAATAGCCACACTGTCCCCGAAGGACTGACTTCACAATCTCAGGTTAGCTAGAGTCATTGCCAGCGACACTCACTATCACCCGACATTAGCGACAGAACTCACTTTCCATCCCTAGCCCTAACCTTATCTGGATAAACCATCCAGCAATCCCTGCAGCCATCTACAGTGCCAGAAACACTGGTCTTTCATAGCATACAACACAAGCACTTTGCAGGTATTTTCCTGGACTTTCACTCCAGTACTTCCTGCTACTACCCTTCACAGGCACAACCCACCGAGTCCACAAACACATTCATTTATACGCAGAGTCTTCTCTGGTGTGCAACATAAAACATCACCAATCCAGACCAACCTGTCCAGATGGACTTCACATAGTATGCATATTCCGTACTACACATTTCCGGATCTACGTGCAAGACATCTTGGGGATATCCAGAATCAACCCAAGGGGAATCCCTCAATCATCCACCTTCTGGTGGGGGAAACTCATGCATATGCCAAATTAAGGACTTCATATGTCCAATGAAGAAAGATCGTTACCCTTAATGATCACTTTGGAGCTATGGAAAACTAGACGGATGAAAAGAACCGCAACGACCTTGCCTCCACGAATCTGGACTCGGCACGCGATTCGGGCCTCTGAAACTCCACCGACAACCCGATTCCTTCTCCTCCTCCCTTGCTCTCCCCACTCTCAACCTCTTTAGAAAGAGAGAGAATCCTTTGCTAATGAGAGAGTTTATCATCAACTCATAGCCTTATAATAGCAGGGAGATCTCAGGACCGTTGGATCCCAATTGAAAGGAATGAATGACCACGAAAAGCCCTGAAAATACTTTCCTATGCTGAACACGGCTTGGCGTGTCACAGGTAGTGTACCTTAAGAGACAAAGAAACTGACTTAACCCGACCAGGACACGGCTGTGTGACATGCCCATGTCACAGGCCGTGTGCTAAACATGGCTTCAGACACGCCCGTGTCCAGCCCGTGTTCAAAGCACTGTCCAAGCACAGATAAGGACATGAACCTTGACACGCCCGTGTCACAGGCCGTGTACCCCACTTGAGGATCGTCGAGCGCATTTTGTCGAGCTCGCTTGAGAGTACGTCGAGCGCATAGCAGGACACAACCCTGGACACGCCCGTGTCGCAGGCTGTGTAGCCCACTCGAGGATCGTCGACCACATTTCATCGAACTCACTCGAGAACACCCTGCCAGCACTCGAGTGCAGGACACGACCATGGACACGCCCGTATCGCAGGCTGTGTACCCCACATAGAGTAGGACACGACCTTGGACACGTCCGTGTCCCAGGCCGTGTTGCCCACCCTACTCAGCCCATTCATCCTCGAGACATGGGGCATTACAATGTCATTTGCAGTCAGCTATAAATATCTTAGAGTATGTAAAATGTGCTCCGAGAAAAGATCTCTTGTTTCAGAAAAGGGGACATTTGAAGGTTGAGGCTTATTCCTGATGCTAGCTACCTGGATGACAAGGAAGATAGGAAGTCTACATCTAGTTTTTGTACTTTCGTTCGAGGTAACCTAGTCAGCTGGAAGAGTAAAAAATAGGTTGTAATTGCCAGTTCAAGTGCATAAGCTGAATATAAAAGCATGGCTCAAACTGCCTGCGAGTTGAATTGGCAACGCATACTCTTGCTTGATCTGGAAGAGTTTTATAATCATCCCCTACCTATGTTCTGTGACAATAAGGTGGTCATATATATTTCGAGAAATCCAGTCTTTTATGAGAGGACAAAACGTATCAATGTAGATTGTCACTTCATCAGAGAGAAGATTCTGAAGAGTCAAATATGCATACCGTTTGTTACCTCAGAGAAAGAACTAGCTGATTTTTTCACCAAACCAGTTGCTCCTTTTGAGGAGGTTTGTAGTAAGCAGTGCATGGTAGATATATATGCTACAGCTTGAGAAAGAGTGTTGGAGTTGGGTAGTTTGGTATTCTAGTCGGGAGGTTAGCTCGTCGCAACGGTCTGGCGGTTTAGCTCAGCAGTCTGGTGGTGAACCTTAGCAGCGATCTGCTGGTTAGTCGCAACAGCGATCTGATGGTTAGCTACAGTGGTCAGCTTGTCGCAGTGGTCTGGCGGTTTGACTCAGCAGTCTGATGATGAACCTCAGCAAGCGGTTAGAAAGTTAGCTGCAACAGCGGTCTGATGGTTAGCCGTGTTAAAAATTTGATATAGCGGAAGACGGGAAACCAGGCGCAGGAACACTCAACCTATCCAAGCCCAAATAAATCAGATGCAAAATAGAAGAACAAGAATCTTGTACTATAATAAACTTCTTTATGACGCGAGACATACATGATGAGACATGATTCACCTATGTATCCAAAGGAAGCAGAACCAATACAAGGCAAAACCCAAACCGCGTGGACTCAAGAGTAACCGCCAGAACTACTGATGTAATACGGAGTCCGCTCAACCTGCCTAGTCGCTAGATCGCAACCAAGCCGTGCAGACTACCCGTTATTCCAATGCAAGCTCTACTCGCCGATCAGCAAGCTGCCTAACCGCAAGGTCGCCCAGCCGCCTGACTGCACGATCTACTGCTGTCGAACTGAACAGTCCGCCAGAAACAGACAACTTCTTAAACCGGGAAACTAGCTGCAGAAGAGAGAGATCGCCTAGGCGCAACCTGCGACCTACTTTTAATGGTTGGTTGCTATCCGTAGAGTCCGCACTGTACCAAACCAAAATCAAAACCAAGTCCCTGGCTTCCAGCGCTATACGCACAACCTGCATAGCACAAACCGGTCAACCTCAAACCACGCGGATACAAAATCCAGTTTGCCACAACTATCCGCGAGTTCACTTACTCTTCATTCGTCCCATAGTTTATGTGATAGGGGGTCCTATTTATAAGCACGATGAGGAGTGTGGTCACCGCCCTAGCCAATAGGATAACTTCCCCTTCTCGCGACAAGCACCAAGTGTATCCGCAAGTCGCGGATACACAACTAATCTATAGTGACATGTGTGATAGCCAGCTCGCCAAGTAGCATCACCAATGTTGGATAGTCATCCAACCGCCTTGTAGCCAATGACCAAGCCAGAACCAAGACAGCAACCCGCAGACACTGCAGAAATAACATGTCTGCATATCTGCGAACACAGGCCCAGTCTTCATGCCATGCAGACACATTTCCAGTCCGCGCACTCCGAGCCCGCAGCCAAGGCACCAAGCTGACAACTGCCGGACTCGGCAGACAAGGAATACAGTCTGCATGCCCAGGAAAACACTGCTCCAGTCCGCATGCCTTGCGGGCACAGCTCTAGTCTGCATTCATCAAGCTCGCAACCAACTCACAAGTCAACTGCTGCCGAGCTTGGAGGAATGAGAAGCAGTCTGACCTTAACCGCGTGATCTTCCCGGACTGAGCCAACATCGACTTTATTCAGAACCAACCAAGTCCACACCACTGGCCACAAGGGCTAGTCCGCACTTACTGGCGGACACATGCACCAGTCCGCTAATCCCGGCGAACTCCATCACCTATCCGCTCCAACCGGCGAACCTTGCGACTTCCGCCAGCCCCACCATCAGAGTTAGACCAAGGATCTGTCATGCTGGTCTGCCGAGCTCCAGCCCAGTTCGCATCTTGCTGGACTCCGCAAATAGAGAAACTAGCCACCTGGTTACCTTCTGGGAACAAACTGCCTGCCGAGCAGAAGTCCGCCTGGCTGACCGCCACCTCTCTTTGCACAGATCGCACGAACAGACCTCCTAGGCCGCCAAGGAACAAGCCGACTGCAACAACTCTGTTGACCTAGCTAACCGCCAGTCCTGTCTGAATAGACTGCGCGGACAGGTCGCCCATATTGCCCAATCTCCCACTTTCACTTCACCATTTTCAACATTCCCCCTTGAAGTTAGAAGTGGTGAACAACCCCAGCAGTTCCTGTAACCTTGCACATGGTCACTTCGATAGCGCCATCGAGAAGATGTCCGAGACATAGTCCTTGCCCCGCATATCCTGGACCATACGAGATCCCTCCAGCATCTCCCAAAAGGACCCATGCTTCCCTCTGCCATGTTCTTCAGCTTCGACCTCCACTTGTATGTCATAGGAGTATCACCAATGATCTTGGTCACAAGGCCCCAAGCCTCGTTTCCTCTGAGGGTAGTCATCTCCTCAACCTCGGAGTCATCCACCTCCTTGACTCTAGTGGTGTCATCACAGCTAGAAGGTACTTGCTCGACCTGAGGGATTGTGAGAAAACATGAGACCAAGCTCACCGAATTTCCTCTGCAATATCAAGCTAGTGGGTTGATGATCCTCTTCGTCCTCCGAAGATCTCGATCACGGCTAACCTCCTCTACTACTCCTTTTGAACCAGCTTCATTCCCAGGCAAACCCGGAACAATGCTCCCCTTGCTTCCTGAACAAGAAGCCACCGCACTGGAACCAGAAGCACCTGGAGCATCTCCCCCTTGCTTCCTGAATCAAAAACCTCTGCTCTTGAACTAGAATAGCCTAGAACAGCACTCCCCTTGCTTCCTGAACCAGAAGCCTCCGTACTTGAACCAGAAGCACTTGGAGCAATGATGCATTGAACGACAAGTGTACTGGTCACACAAGTAATATAAAATGGGCGAATTTCCCCAAGTATCGATCTCAAGGGAACACACTAAGGTGGAGTTAATTTTGAGGAGGACTTGAGATTGAAGTCCTTAGGTCGTAGTTAACGAAGGGGGGTTTTGATGGTTGTGGAAACAGAAAGTAAAACACTATAAACTACTCATATGCAACGCCACTATGCGATGCTTCACCAGGCGGGATGGAAGACTACACGGGCCGCTATACACCGAATCGCTGAGCGGATGGACGAGTAGGCTTACGGATAAGGTGGTGAGAACGGCGAAATGAGGGTCGTGAGCACCTCTTTGCTACGCACGCCACTAACAATTGCTAGTGCGGCAATGCGTGGTGGGGATGAAAATGACGCACCTCAAGCAAATAACATAAATATGAAATCACATAGACATGATTGTATACATATGTTTATCAAAATAAGAACAACTTCATCATATACAAGAGATCAACTATACTATCAACAACAAGGGAAGAAAAGTGTGCGAAATCGACCAGATCTGAAGTCTTGCTGAGGATTCACAGAAAGAATCACCGGGTTGTCAATCCACGTCCTAACTCGGTCCTCAACTATGTCCGGGGTAGAGGAGGCTGTCACTCACTCCCAATGGACCCGTCTTCTTCGTGTCACGATCCGGTGGAGGATGGCACAAACTTTTCCTAGCTTGATGGAGAAAGCTAGGTGAAAATCTTCTTGAAGCTCAAGGATAAAGGAGGAGGCCGAGAGGAAGCTCCTGCTTGAATATGACATTGAAAGCTTGCCCGGAGCACCTCCATAAGGTGGAAGATGAAGGGAAATGGCGGAACCCTTCCTTGGAGGCAGAAACGGCGGGGGAGAAAATTTGTCCTTACATGGAGGAAAATCTGCGCTTTAAATAGAAGCGGGTTAGAAAAATAGGCGCACACGGTTTTCCACACGACCGTGCTCTAACCGTGTGTTATTAACTTGCGGGCCAAGCTTGCGGATGATGATGCGTTGACCCGTACATTTAACTCGCGCACGGGCGCTTCCGCCCGTGCGTGAAGGAAATCGCACGGGTAAACACAGAGTGCTGGAAATCAATATGGTACAGGAGTACAATGCGTTTTAATCGTGCACGGGCGCTTCCGCCCGCGCGTGAAGGAAAACACATGATTAACCACAGAAAGCAGAAACTCAGAGAAACAAATGCAGACCATGTGATTCCTTCCTGCACGGTTTGGCCAAAATCGTGCGGGAACAAAATGCACTGGTAGACACAAAAGTCCCAAGAATTGCTGTGTAAAACACACGATTTCCAAGAGACTGTGTGAGAAGAAATTCGCACGACCGTGCGTCTTACACAGAAACTAGAAAATGTGTCCGAGATTGCCGAGCTCCAGCCCAGTCCGCATCTTGCCGGACTCCGCGAATAGAGCAACTAGCCACCCGGTTACCTTCTTGGAACAAACTGCCTGCCAAGCAAAAGTCGGTCTGGCTGACCGCCACGACTGTTCGCACAGACCGCACGAACAGATCGCCCAGGCCGCCAAGGAACAAGCCGACTGCAACAACTCTGCCGACCTAGCTAACCGCCAGTCCTGTCCGAATATACTGCGCGGATAGGTCGCCCATGTCGCCTAATCTCTCACTTTCACTTCACCATTTTCAACACGCCCCCTTGAAGTTAGAAGTGATGAACAACCACAGCAGTTCGCGTAACCATGCACATGGTCACTTCGAAAGCGCCATCGAGAAGATGTCTGATACATAGTCCTTGCCCCGCATATCCTGGACCATAAGGGATCCCTCCAGCATCTCCCAAAAGGACCCATGCTTCCCTCTACCTTCTTCTTTAGCTTCGACCTCCACTTGTACGTCATAGGAGTATCACCAACGATCTTGGTCACAAGGCCCCAAGCCTCGTTTCCTCTGAGGGTAGTCACCTCCTCAACCTTGGCATCATCCACCTCCTTGACTCTAGTGGTGTCATCACACCTAGAAGATACTTGCTCGACCTGAGGGCTTGTGAGAATACATGAGACCAAGCTCACCGAGTTTCCTCCGCAATATCAAGCTAGTGGGTTGATGATCCTCTTCGTCCTCCGAAGATCTCGATCACGGCTAACCACCTCCGCTGCTCCTTTTGAACCAGCTTCATTCTCGGGCAAACCTGGAATAATGCTCCCCTTGCTTCCTGAACAAGAAGCCACCGCATTGGAACCAGAAGCACTTGGAGCATCTCCCCCTGCTTCTTGAATCAAAAGCCTCTGCTCTTGAACTAGAATAGCCTAGAACATCACTCCCCTTGCTTCCTGAACCAGAAGCCTCCGTACTTGAACCAGAAGCACCTGGAGCAATGATGCATTGAATGACAAGTGTACACAGAGTGCTGGAAATCAATATGGTACAGGAGAATAGTGCGTTTTACTCATGCACGGGCGCTTCCGCCCGTGCGTGAAGGAAAACACATGATTAACCACAGAAAGAAGAAACTCAGAGAAATAAATGCAGACCGTGTGATTCCTTCTCGCACGGTTTGGCCAAAATCGTGCGGGAACAAAACACATGGGTAGCCACAAAAGTCCCCAGAATTGCTGTGTAAAACGCACGATTTCCAAGAGACCGTGTGAGAAGAAATTCGCACGACCGTGCGTTTTACACAGAAACTAGAAAATGTGTCTGGGACGTCCCAACTACCTGCACAGCAATGAAACCAACTGGAGCACCAGCTTCCAGCAACAATACACAGCATAAAATAAACAAAAATAACCATGGGGAGCAACATATGCTCACCCCAACAAAAGAATGCGCAATTGCACACTCATGGGCTAAAACAATGCACTTTTGGTGAAGTGAAGCCCTAAACAAAAAATATAACTTTTTCAATTGAAAAAGTAGTGCACATACAAGAAAATAAGCCCAGATGAGTCCTAAAAACCCAATATATATCGGACTCATCACACCCCCAAACTTACCTGTTTGCGCGTCTCGAGCAAACAAAATCTTTGCAGATAGGGAAAATTATTTAGTTAACATAGAAATTGTGATATGGAGTACCATGAGAAGTCGCATGCTCGTTCGCGTAAAAATATAAATAGAGGAAATTTCTAAGTATGCAAAATAGTTTACACTTTTCACAATGCGTATCAACATTTTATTATTATTCAAAAATGGAATCACGGTGAATCTTCCGGTCACGCGTAGGAAGAAAGTAGACTAATCGCTAGGCGAGCATTGCCAAAGATCGGGGCTCGAGATAACCTCCAAAGGAATCCACCAATGTCGGTGATCATATGCTTGCCCGTTCGCACTCACTCCACGGCACTGGCTTGGTTCACACACGAATCAGTAGGACTTTTGGTGACGAGATGGGGCTTGGGTTTCGGTGAGGTAAACAAAGATAAATAAGAAGGCTACACACCTAACCCAAATGAACTATCATAAAAAAAGCTATCCGCTAACCAAAATACATGCAGGTACACCACACCCCCAGACTTAATTTTTTAAAATATAGGTGCGTGCACCGCCTACTCCAAATACAATCTCATCTCAAATATAATTCTCAATTATACTTTTTCTTTTCACTTTCCTTTTTCACAATTTATTTTTATATATTTTTTTGAATCATTTTTTTCAGCAATTTCAGCAAATAAAAATTTTGGAGCACATCAACATATTCACAAGGAATATCACCACATCAACACCATAAAATGAAAATGTAAAACACTAAAGCTCGACTTGGTTGTGCGACTAGTATCGGCTATGAGGCTTTGGTGAAATAATGGTGGAGCTGAATCAAAAGAAGGGTAGGCACAACATGGCTAGCGAGGATAAGACGTTAGGAACAGTACAAAGCTCAACCGGCCAAAATGATGGCCTACATCACCCTCATGCGATTGAACTAACCTATACCCATGCTTCAAGAATAGCTTGGGGCAAGTTCTTAGCCAACAAAAAAGACTATCCATCCTCCCGACTCAAGCAATACGAATCTAACGGTCGTCTACACACATCCCTAAGCTACCGTCAGATTCACGCCGGGTTCACCAATTTTTGAGTAGAATAAATAGTATTTACGCAATTAGAAAAATATAAAACTATAAGTATACAGAAAAATTAAATCTACTCTAATTTCTACATGAGACGAGAGCAGTTGACTTGGAGCACAGCATGGTCAACATTTTACTTTGTCTCACAATCCTATGCCAGCACAATAATTTTTCCAAATCATACAAAAGAAACGAGTTTAACTCGCAGCACACTAACAGCTAAGCACACGCTCATGTGGGTGCAGTGATGTGCGATGCGATGAACTAATCAAAATAAAACAATAAAAGCTTCTAGTATGCAAATGAAATAAGCGCGTGCAAAAGGTAACAAATACTGGCTCTCCCCCCGACTTAAATTAAGCTACACAGTATATGATATTGAAATTTAAATCAGATAGAGATAAGGGAAGAGGTTACCCAATGCCCAGCTAGTGAGCATACCAGAAGACGCGTGAAAAAAAGAAACAGTTCCGCCATACGAAGAATCACAACCCCGCCAATACGAATTTACCATGAAAACCTGTAGGGGTGAGCTTCACAAAAACAAAAGAAAAACGAACAAATACAAAGAAATACTAGAACTAAGATAAACATGAAAAATAAAAAAATGCAGAAAATATAAGATAAGTACTGGGGTTACTGTCATCCCAGCACGACTTATTCGACTAAATAAAAGGTCTAGCTAATGGGCCTATGAAATAAAAAGTGCACAGGTAACCGTTCCATTATCCGTCTCGGTAACAGGTACCGATACAGCGATAAAGCAGTTACCCCTCTACCTAAATAATAATACATGCCCAACACAGGTAGATGAAATAAGAAATAAGAAGAGAATGAGCGCTGGTCCTTGCTCATCTTATCACAGTATAAATCCTTGCCCAGCATGGTATCGTCTACAGGGAGACGATGGGAGGAGAAAGCAATAAATGGAGCTTTCTCAGCAGAGGAGGAATCAACCTCCTCGCAAAAGAGGATGCTATCATCTATGACTCGAGCTGAAAGCTCCAAGTCCTCCCGAAGCACCTGCGAAGACTCAACCCGCACAGGCTCAAAAACAAAAAGGGGATCAAGAAATAAAGGAGATGAAAAACTAAAATAATCAAAAATAGGGGGAGTGGTCCCGGTCTCACTCCCAGCAGGATCCAAGCATAAATCATCGTCGGTATCATCAACCAAATCACTAAAAATTAGGATAGTTAATTCTTGTAAAGAAAGCGGAGGAACAACAACATCAGATAAAATATGTGCAGGTTCCTCCGGGGGTGAATCCAAAAGAGGGGAAGAAAGCATAGGAAGAGACGACACCACAATGTCATCACACCGATCAGCAGAAAGTCTGATGGGTATATCCGCAGAAGTCCCCCATAGACAAGGTGGTACTGCGAATATATCACCAGAATCAGAAGGGGTAGCCAATTGAGAGGTGGATGGAACAAATCAGATACCTGGTTCATCATCCTCCTCCAACTGGAGCTGAAATTCGGCGCAATCGTTCAACACGTGATCGGTGCTATGACAACACAAACACCGTTTCCATTACTCCTCAGTCCTGATGGGATCGTAGAGTAATAATAAGAAGGTGAAGGCGTAGAAGAGAAGTGACCATAAGACTTGGGTACGGTGTATGAAGTACTATAAGAGGACGGTGCTCCATACACTGAACCACGAGAAGTATGCTCACAATTTTCAGTGGGGCACTCATTACTACTATGCATATAATCCCCGCACCATCTGCAACAGATATTAATAGAAGAAAACATGGTGCAATAAGAAATAATTCACCAACATAAATATTCTAAGCAAAAATTAACTACAAACTAGCAGATAAAAGAAAAAGAATGTCTGCTACTGAAAAATTAAAACTAGAAAAGGAACAAAAAAAATAAGCAACAAATTCTAAAAACTAAAACAAAGAAGAAAATGATATGAACAAATGGAAAAGGGCTTCTATCTCCTATCTACCTCTCCAAAAACTCACACGACTGTGTTCCCCGACAACGGCGTCAAAAACTTGATGCGTTGAATGACAAGTGTACCGGTCGCACACGCAATATAAAATGGGCGAATTTCTCTAAGTATCAATCTCGACGGAACATGGTAAGGTGGAGTTAATTTTGAGGAGGACTTGAGATTGAAGTCCTTAGGTCGTAGTTAACGAAGGGGGGTTTTGAAGGTTGCGGAAACAAAAAGTAAAACACTATAAACTACTCCTATGCAACGTCGCCATGCGGTGCTTCGCTAGGCGGGATGGAAGACTACACGGGCCGCTATGCACCGAATTGCTGGGCGGATGGACGAGTAGGCATGCAGATGAGGTGGTGAGAACGGCGGAATGAGGGTCATGAGCACCTCTTCGTTACGCACGCCAGTAGCAATTGCTAGTGCGACAATGTGTGGCGGAGGATGAAAATGACGCACCTCAAGCAAATAACATAAATATGAAATCACATAGACATGATTGTATATATATGTTTATCAAAATAAGAACAACTTCATCATATACAATAGATCAACTACACTATAAACAACAAGGGAAAAAGTGTGTGAAATCGACCAGATCCGAAGTCTTGCTGAGGATTCACGGAAAGAATCATTGTGTTGTCAATCTGCGTCCTAGCTCGGTCCTCAACTGCGTCCGGGGTAGAGGAGGCTGTCACTCACTCCCAATGGACCCGTCTTTTTCGTGTCACGATCCGGTGGAGGATGGCACAAACTTCTCCTAGCTTGATGGAGAAAGCTAGGTAAAAATCTTCTTGAAGCTCAAGGATGAAGGAGGAGGCCGAGAGGAAGCTCCGGCTTGAATATGGCGTTGAAAGCTTGCCCGGAGCACCTCCCTAAGGTGGAAAATGAAGGGAAATGGCGGAACCCTTCCTTGGAGGCGGAAAATGGCGGGGGAGAAAATTTGTCCTTACATGGAGGAAAAATCTGCGCTTTAAATAGAAGCAGGTCAGAAAAATAGGCACGCACGGTTTTGCGCACGACCATCCAAAGGAATCCACCAATGTCGGTGACCATATGCTTGCTCGTTCGCACTCACTCCACGGCACTGGCTTGGTTCACACACGAATCAGTAGGACTTTTGGTGACGAGGTGAGGCTTGGGTTTCAGTGAGGTAAACAAAGATAAATAAGAAGGCTACACACATAACCCAAATGAACTAGCATAAAAAAGCTATCCGCTAACCAAAATACATGCAGGTACACCACACCCCCAGACTTAATTTTTTAAAATATAGGTGCGTGCACCGCCTACTCCAAATACAATCTCATCTCAAATATAATTCTCAATTATACTTTTTTCTTTTCACTTTCCTTTTTCACAATTTATTTTTATATATTTTTTTGAATCATTTTTTTCAGCAATTTCAGCAAATAAAAATTTTGGAGCACATCAACATATTCACAAGGAATATCACCACATCAACACCACAAAATGAAAATGTAAAACACTAAAGCTCGACTTGGTTGTGCGACTAGTATCGGCTATGAGGCTTTGGTGAAATAATGGTGGAGCTGAATCAAAAGAAGGGTAGGCACAACATGGCTAGCGAGGATAAGACGTTAGGAACGGTACAAAGCTCAACCGGGCCAAAATGATGGCCTACATCACCCTCATGCGATTGAACTAACCTATACCCATGCTTCAAGAATAGCTTGGGGCAAGTTCTTAGCCAACAAAAAAGACTATCCATCCTCCCGACTCAAGCAATATGAATCTAACGGTCGTCTACACACATCCCTAAGCTACCGTCAGATTCACGCCGGGTTCACCAATTTTTGAGTAGAATAAATAGTATTTACGCAATTAGAAAAATATAAAACTATAAGTATACAGAAAAATTAAATCTACTCTAATTTCTACATGAGACGAGAGCAGTTGACTTGGAGCACAGCATGGTCAACATTTTACTCCGTCTCACAATCCTATGCCAGCACAATAATTTTCTCAAATCATACAAAAGAAATGAGTTTAACTCGCAGCACACTAACAGCTAAGCACACGCTCATGTGGGTGCAGTGATGTGCGATGCGATGAACTAATCAAAATAAAACAATAAAAGCTTCTAGTATGCAAATGAAATAAGCGCGTGCAAAAGGTAACAAATACTGGCTCTCCCCCCGACTTAAATTAAGCTACACAGTATATGATATTGAAATTTAAATCAGATAGAGATAAGGGAAGAGGTTACCGAATGCTCAGCTAGTGAGCATACCAGAAGACGCGTGAAAAAAAGAAACAGTTCCGCCATACGAAGAATCACAACCCCGCCAATACGAATTTACCATGAAAACCTGTAGGGGTGAGCTTCACAAAAATAAAAGAAAAACAGACAAATACAAAGAAATACTAGAACTAAGATAAACATGAAAAATAAAAAAATGCAGAAAATATAAGATAAGTACTGGGGTTACTGTCATCCTAACACGACTTATTCGACTAAATAAAAGGTCTAGCTAATGGGCCTATGAAATAAAAAAGTGCACAGGTAACCGTTCCATTATCCGTCTCGGTAACAGGTACCGATACGACGATAAAGCAGTTACCCCTCTACCTAAATAATAATACATGTCCAACACAGGTAGATGAAATAAGAAATAAGAAGAGAATGAGCGCTGGTCCTTGCTCATCTTATCACAGTATAAATCCTTGCCCAGCAAGGTATCGTCTACAGGGAGACGGAAGGAGGAGAAAGCAATAAATGGAGCTTCCTCAGCAGAGGAGGAATCAACCTCCTCGCAAAAGAGGATGCTATCATCTATGACTCGAGCTGAAAGCTCCAAGTCCTCCCGAAGCACCTACGAAGACTCAACCCACACAGGCTAAAAACAGAAAGGGGATCAAGAAATAAAGGAGATGAAAAACTAAAATAATCAAAAATAGGGGGAGTGGTCCCGGTCTCACTCCCAGCAGGATCCAAACATAAATCATCGTCGGTATCATCAACCAAATCACTAAAAATTAGGATAGTTAATTCTTGCAAAGAAAGCGGAGGAACAACAACATCAGATAAAATATGTGCAGGTTCCTCCGGGGGTGAATCCAAAAGAGGGGAAGAAAGTATAGGAAGAGACGACACCACAATGTCATCACACCGATCAGCAGAAAGTCTGATGGGTATATCCGCAGAAGTCCCCCATAGACAAGGTGGTACTGCGAATATATCACCAGAATCAGAAGGGGTAGCCAATTGAGAGGTGGATGGAACAAATCGGATACCTGGTTCATCATCCTCCTCCAACTGGAGCTGAAATTCTGCGCAATCGTTCAACACGTGATCGGTGCTATGACAACACAAACACCGTTTCCATTACTCCTCAGTCCTGATGGGATCAGAGAGTAATAATAAGAAGGTGAGGCGTAGAAGAGAAGTGACCATAAGACTTGGGTACGGTGTATGAAGTACTATAAGAGGACGGTGCTCCATACACTGAACCACGAGAAGTATGCTCACTATTTTCAGTGGGGCACTCATTACTACTATGCTTATAATCCCCGCACCATCTGCAACAGATATTAATATTAGAAAACATGGTGCAATAAGAAATAATTCACCAACATAAATATTCTAAGCAAAAATTAACTACAAACTAGCAGATAAAAGAAAAGGAATGTCTGCTACTGAAAAATTAAAACTAGAAAAGGAACAAAAAAAATAAGCAACAAATTCTAAAAACTAAAACAAAGAAGAAAATGATATGAACAAATGGAAAAGGGCTTCTATCTCCTATCTACCTCTCCAAAAACTCACACGACTGTGTTCCCCGGCAACGGCGCCAAAAACTTGATGCGTTGAATGACAAGTGTACCGGTCACACACGTAATATAAAATGGGTGAATTTATCTAAGTATCAATCTCGACGGAACACGGTAAGGTGGAGTTAATTTTGAGGACTTGAGATTGAAGTCCTTAGGTTGTAGTTAACGAAGGGGGGTTTTGAAGGTTGCGGAAACAAAAAGTAAAACACTATAAACTACTCCTATGCAACGTCGTCATGCGGTGCTTCGCCAGGCGGGATGGAAGACTACACGGGCCGCTATGCACCGAAATGCTGTGCGGATGGACGAGTAGGCATGCGGATGAGGTGGTGAGAACGGCGGAATGACGGTCATGAGCACCTCTTCGTTACGCACGCCACTAGCAATTGCTAGTGCGACAATGTGTGGCGGAGGATGAAAATGACGCACCTCAAGCAAATAACATAAATATGAAATCACATAGACATGATTGTATATATATGTTTATCAAAATAAGAACAACTTCATCATATACAAGAGATCAACTACACTATCAACAACAAGGGAAAAAAGTGTGTGAAATCGACCAGATCCGAAGTCTTGCTGAGGATTCACGGAAAGAATCACTGTGTTGTCAATCTGCGTCCTAGCTCGGTCCTCAACTGCGTCCGGGGTAGAGGAGGCTGTCACTCACTCCCAATGGACCCGTCTTTTTCGTGGCACGATCCGGTGGAGGATGGCACAAACTTCTCCTAGCTTGATGGAGAAAGCTAGGTAAAAATCTTCTTGAAGCTCAAGGATGAAGGAGGAGGCCGAGAGGAAGCTCCGGCTTGAATATGGCGTTGAAAGCTTGCCCGGAGCACCTCCCTAAGGTGGAAAATGAAGGGAAATGGCGGAACCCTTCCTTGGGGGCGGAAAATGGCGGGGGAGAAAATTTGTCCTTACATGGACGAAAAATCTGCGCTTTAAATAGAAGGTCAGAAAAATAGGCACGCACGGTTTTGCGCACGACCATGCGCTCACCGTGCGTTATTAACTTGTAGTCCAAGCTTGCGGATGATGATGCGTTGACCCGTGCATTATACTTGCGCACGGGTGCTTCCGCCCGTGTGTGAAGGAAATCGCACGGGTAAACACAGAGCACGGAAAATCAATATGGTACAGGAGAACCGTGCATTTTACTCGCGCACGGGGGCTTCCGCCCGTGCGTGAAGGAAAAAGCACGATTAACCACAGAAAGCCGAAACTCAGAGAAAAATATGCAGACCGTGCTATTCCTTCGCGCACGGTTTGGATAAAACCATGCGGGAACAAAACACGCGGGTAGCCACAGAAGTCTCCAGAATTGCTGTGTAAAATGCACGATTTCCAAGAGACCGTGGGAGAAGAAATTCGCACGACCGTGCGTTTTACACAAAAACTAGAAAATGAGTCCAGAACGTCCCAACTACCTGCACAGCAATGAAACCAACTGGAGCACCATCTCCCAGCAACAATACACATCATAAAATAAACAAAAAGAACCGTGGGGAGCACCATGTGCTTACCCCCAATAAAAGAATGCGCAATTACACACCCAAGGGCTAAAACAATGCACTTTTGGTGAAATGAAGCTCTAAACAAAAAATATAAATTTTCCAATTAAAAAGTAGTGCACATGTAAGAAAATAAGCCCCGATGAGTCCTAAAAACCCTATATAAATCGGACTCATCAAGCAACGCTCCTCATACTTCCTAAACCAGACCCCTTTGCCCCGGAGCTAGAAGAACCTGGAGCTCCTAGTGACACAAGTAACTCTATTTGAACCTTAGCAGCAGCCTACTCCGGCCCACCTTCTAACCTGCTCATCTCGATCTCCACACATGAGCTACCCTAATACGACGTCAGTTCATTGAAGACAATGTCTCTCGACACAACGAACCTCTTCGTAGCAGGATACATACACCTCCATCTCATTTTCTGCTCATCATACCTAACGAAGACTAGCTTCGTCTTGAGAGCCCCGGGAGAGTGTATGTAGCAGGTATAACCAAACACCCGAAGGTACTTCACGCTGGTCTTTACCCTGAACATCATCTCAAATGGAGTATTTATGATGATCGGACTCAGATACATCCGATTGATGTCATGACACGCGCAGACCATCCTTTCCGCCCAAAAGGCCTCAGGAATACCTTTGCTCTGAAGCCAACACTTGCAGGTCTCCGTCAAAGGACGAATCATCCGACCTGCAATACCACCTTGTTGTGGAGTATGTCCATGAGAGAGCTCCCTTCGGATCCCATGCTTCCTGCAAAAGTTCAAGAACACGTTGAGCCAAACTCAGCTCCGTTACCCGTTCTCAACTTCTTGATCCGCAGGCCAAGTTGGCCTTCTAGAAGCTTCTTAAACTCCACAAACAAGCGGAACATGTTCGACTTCTCCTTCATGAAGTATACCCAAGTATACCTCGTATAGTCATCAACCAAAATCAGCATGTACCTGCTGCCTCCAAGACTGGCGGTGACAGTCGGTCCTACCAGATCACCATGGACAACCTCCAATGGTGCTTTGCATATGGACTATGCCTTATCAAGCGTAAAGCGATAGGCTTCACCGTGTTGACATCCCGCGTAAGCTTGACCGTCACCGAAGGATGACAACTTAAGCAAGCCTCTCACAAGGCTCCTCACCGCCATTGCTTTCAGCTTGTCCAACCCCACATGCCCCAATCTTTCATGCCAAATATCTGCACTATCATTGGCCTTCATCCGATCAGCATCAGAACTTGTTTACAACCCAACCAAGTTCTTCTCCTTACTCCCAACATGAGCAACGTTCACCGAGTGCAAGACAACCTTACACTCCTTCCTGAGGTGACCAAATTGTTGGCATCTATAGAACCTGGGTCCTTCCTTCCTCTTCCCATCACGCCTAGGATAAACACTCCTCTCTTGCTGATCAGAAGTAGAGGGACCAACCTCAGCAGCCAACTTCACCTCCATGTTTAACAACCCATCAAGGGAAGTCCAAATCTCCGCAACTGACCGACATCCGCTGATGTGGTCCAAGAGCTCTGATGAGATCATCTGCATGAGAATAACCTCCACTTTCACGTTTGTCTTCTTCCAAGCTTTCACCGCTTCAGCATTGCCAGTAATAGCAGTAACCTCTTGCCTTTCTGCTCCGTAAACCACCTCCCAAAGGTCCTGGCAAAAAAGATAGATTTTCATACAAGACTTCCACTTATCAAAGTTAGTCCATGTAAGAAGCTGCATTCCAAGATCTCTTGCAAAATCACCTTCCATTACACTTAACCCTAGTTCACTTAGACTCACAGAAGAACTAAAGCAAACTGTCGGTTGATCCACTACTCAAGCCTCTATTTCCTCTGATACCATGTTAAAAATTTGATATAGTGGAAGATGGGAAACCAGGTGCAGAAACACTCAACCTATCTGAGCCCAAATAAACAAGATGCAAAACAGAAGAGCAAGAATCTTGTATTATAATAAACTTCTTTACAACGCGAGACATACATGGCGAGACATGATTCGCTGATGTATCCAAAGGAAGCAGAACCAATACAAGGCAAAACCCAAATCGCGCGGACTCAAGAGTAACCGCCGGAACTACTATTGTACTATGGAGTCCGCTCAACCCGCCTAGTCACCATACCGCAACCAAGCCGCGCGGACTGCCCGTTATTCCAATGCAAGCTCTACTCGCCGATCAGCAAGCCGCCTAACCGCAAGGTCGCCTAGCCACCTAACTGCACGATCTACTGCTGCCAAACTGAATAGGGCACCAGAAATGGACAGCTTATTGAACCGGGAAACTAGTTACAGAAGAGAGAGATCGCCTAGCCGCAACCCGCGACATGTGTTAACGGCTGGTTGCTATCCTCAAAGACCGCACTGCCCCTGACCATAATCAGAACCAAGTACCTAGCTTCCAGCGCTATCCGCACAACCTGCACAACACAAACTGGTAAACCTCCTCAAACTACGGGGATATAAAATCCAGTCTGCAGCAACTATCTGCGAGTTCACTTACTGTTCATTCGTCTCATAGTTGATGTGACATGGGGTCCTATTTATAGGCACGATGAGGAGTATGGTCACCGCCCGAGCTGATAGGATAACCGCCCCTTCTTGTGACAAGCACCAAGTGTATCCGCAAGCCGTAGATACACAACCAGTTCGTCGCGACCTGCGTGATAGCCAGCTCGCCAAGTAGCATCACCAAGGCCAGATAGTCATCCAACTGCCTTGTCACCAATGGCCAAGCCAGGACCAAGACAGCAACCCGCAGACACTGCAGAAACAACCTGTCCGCATATCAGCAGACCCAGCCCCAGTCCGCACTCCTTGCAGACACATTTCTAATCAGCGCACTCCGAGCTCGTAGCCAAGGCACCAAGCTGACAACTGCAGGACTCGACGGACAAGAAATACAGTTTACATGCCCAGGCGGACACTACTCTAGTCCGCACGCCTTGCGGGCACAGCTCCAGTCTGCATTCACCAAGCTCGCAACCAACTCACAAGTCAACTGTTGCCGAGCTTGGCAGACTGAGATGCAGTCCGACCTTAACCGCATGATCTCCCCGGATTGAGCCAACATGGACTTGGTTCAGAAACAACCAAGTCCACACCACCGGCCGCAATGGCCAGTCCGCACTTGCTAGCGAACACAGGCACCAGTTTGCTAATCCCGGCTAACTCCATCACCTGTTCGCTCTAATCGGCGAACCCTGCGACTTTTGCCAGCCGCACCACCAGAGCTAGACCAAGGCATCTGCCATGCCGGTCTGTCGAGCTCCAGCCCAGTCTGCATCTTGCCGGACTCCATGAATAAAGAAGCTATCTGCCCGGTGTAACACCCCAAATCCCAGAATTGGGTTTAAGTTGAGTGACACGGCCTGGGACACGGGCGTGTCCTGCTCGGGTGAGTAGCTAGGGAGTGATCGACGAAAAATGTGTTCGATGAAAATTTTGAGGGAACATGCCCTCTGACACGGGCGTGTCAGAGGTTGTGTCCTCCTCTGGTCGACGAGCTTCGCTCGACAAAGCACATGTTGGAGGCGTGTCTGCTGCCGTGTATGGGCACACGGCCTATGACACGGGCGTGTCACAGGCCGTGTCCTTTTCTGTATGTGCCCAGGGCTGTGAGGTCTGGTGAGCACGGGCATGACACAGCCGTGTCTTGGGTTACACGACCTGTAACATGGGCGTGTCACTGACAATGTCTGGCTCGGGTTGTTTTGGTTGTGTGCAGCCTGAAGTACACGGCCACAAACACGGGCGTGTCTGAAGGCGTGTCAAGGTACACGACCCATGACATGGGCATTACTCATAGCCGTGTACTGGTCTGGATGAGTCGGTTATATGCCGCTTGAGGTACACGCCCTGTGATACGGGCGTGTCACTGGCCGTGTCATGCAAAAATTAGACTTTTGTGGCAAAATCGTGGTCGTCCATTTTCTTCTGCTGGGATCTGATGGCCCAGACTTCTTCCTCTTGCTTTAAGGCCGAGAATGAGAAGGAATATCTCATTCTTATCTTAGATATTCTCTTTCTAAGAAACTAGAGAGGGGAAGGAGGAGGTGGAGGGAAGGAGCCGGCCACCGGTGGAGCTGCGGAGTTCCTACTCAAGTTTCGAGGCCAGCATTGTGGAGGCAAAGCTGCTGCGTTGCTTTTCAGCTGACTAGAAGTCCATGACTCCAAAGCGATCGTCAAGGGTAACGATCTTCCTGCTTAGCCATATGAAGACTTCCTTTTTGGCATGTGCATGGAATTCCCCAACCAAAGGGTGGATTGTGAAGGGATTCCCTTGGGTTGATTCTTGGAATCCCCAATAGTTTGGCATATAGATTCGGAAATGGAGTACGGAATAGGCATGCTATGTGAAGCCCATCTAGACAGGTTGGTCTGGATTGGTGATATTGCATATATGCACCGGAGAAGACTCCATGATTAAACGTGTAGTTTATGGAGTTAATGGGTTGGACTTGTGAAGGGCAGTAACAGGAAGTACTGGAGTGGTAGTCCAGGAAAATAACCTTGTGATGTTTGTGATATTCAATGGGTTGTACCTATGAAGGATAGTAGCAGGAAGTACTGGATTGGATGTCCAGGAAATTACCCTTGATGTTTGTGATGTTCAAGGAATGGTGCCTGTGAAGGGCAGTAGCAGGAAGTACTGGCATGGTAGTCCAGAAAAATACCCTTGATACTTGTGATGTTTACTGGGTTGTGCCTGTGAAGGGTAGTAGCAGGAAGTACTGGTACGGAAGTCCAGGAAAGACCCTCTGATGCTTGTGAAACTTAATGAGCGGTGTCTGTGAAGGGTAGTAACAGGAAGTACTGGTGTGCCCTGGAAAACAACCAGGATTTATGCCAAACAGGCAAGGTGAAACCGACCCGCGCCTTTTATTTAGCCGCGAGAACATTGGTATTCGGTGATGACAAGGTGACTTGAACAACGGGGGGTGGTTGATCCGACCTGTGTTATGTCCGTCCGACTTAAAGACCAGAAAGTGTGGTCTGTTGGAGCGCATAGCGAAAGTCTTAGGCCTACACGCCACTAAGACTAAAGTCTCTGGCTGCACGCCATGGAGCAAATGCTCAATTTTACCATTGGGTGTCGGCCCTGATACGGTGGTGGGACCCTGGTTGCCGGTATACCAAGAATGTGCCCTGAGTGCACGGATCATCGGGCCGCATGACTGACGATTGTGATGGTTTGTTTGTGCGTGAAAGCACAATGTGTGATAGAGATATATATTTGCCTGTGAATTGCTATGCCTGCAGGGAAGGAATACCACTGCCCCGGGAAAGAGGTAGGGTCATTATACATTGGTCAGCTGAATGCTGATCGTTGCCTTGTTTGCCACCGTTGGGTGGACTGTCCTTATACAGGTGCTGGAGAGCCGAGCGGGACATTTAAAGGTTGAAGTCCCTGCTGCTGCTGCTAACCCTTAAAGGCTAAAATGAAAATATTATGTTTTGTTCATGTGTGGCCGGCCTGCCCGCCGATGTTTTGAAGCCACTCTTATAAAGAGAAACTGTAAGGCCATAAGGCTAACTGATGTTGGATATGATATATTCCTAGATATATATAAATGTGGATATTTATATGGTGGACATTCATGTTTGGAGTTCAGTTTCGTGTTATAAGCTTCCGTTAGAATGCTATGTGATAGGATGCGCAACTCTAGTATCAACCCGTGACTTCACCGCCTGTTTTGTAATATATGATGTGGGTCGGGGCCCCGACCGGACCTTCTATTATATGCTATATGAACGGATGGAGTCGTTACATTTTTTGTATCAGCTGTCACAGTCTTTCCCTTTCAAATTCGTGGTCGAATTCTTTTGTGGGGTGACGAGCACGTGTCTGTGCGAACCATGTTAACACTAATGAACTCTTGAATGTCCACTTAGGAATGCAAATACATGTGTTTGAGGATCTTGCGCGTTCCTATCTTGTTGTTATTGCCTATGTGAGGTCGCTAATGTGTGTGTCTTATTCACCTATAGGTGACGCGGAGTGGTGCTGGGCAGTCAGAGCCCCAGTGTTCTGATGAAAGTACGACACCAACTGAGGTGCCTACACCTCCGCCTTCTGCGGAAAGTGTTTGATTAGTTGCTGAGGCCCTGTTTGCGGTGATTCAAGCACAACCTACTGGGCAGGTGCAAAGGTAAGCGCAGCCGGCAGTGGTGGCAGAACAGGTTGCAGCGAGGCCAGAACCTGTTTTGGTTGTGGACCCTCGAGCAGCTGAAAGATAGTTGAAGCAATTAATGAGCTTCAATCCGGCTACGTTTACGGGTGTGGGATCCCCTACACAGGCAGAGGATTGGTTATCATGCGTCAAGCGTATAATGACTGCGATTAGGACGGAGGAAGATCAGAAAGTCACCTTGACCTCCTTCTTACTGGAAGGAGAGGCTCGTCTATGGTGGGATGAGATGAAGTTACACCACTTAACGGGCAGGCAGTTAACACAAGTGTCAATTGAGGAGTTCTCCCGACTGTTCCTGGCAAAGCACCTACCAGCGGCACAACACATTGCCATGGAAAATAAGTTCCAAAGGCTGACACAAGGAGAAGGTAGTGTGGAGACGTACCTGCATGAGTTCACACGGTTGTGATGGTATGCGGGATCCATGTTCGCCGATGAGCAGCAGAAAACCAACCGGTTCTGTGAAGGATTGCAGGATGAGTTGCGGTTCCTGCTCTCTAGTTCAGTGAACCAAGGGTTTCAAGCTTTGGTTGATACTGCATGCACATTGGAAAAAGACATGAAGAGGCTGCAAGGAAAGTGGGCCTTGGCTGTGACAAAGCTGGAGTTCAAAACGCCCCGACCTGGGAAATCATATTATAAAAAGAGATGGGGCAAGAGATCCAAGTCGTCTGGACAAGCTCCTTCTACGGTTGCATCGGGAGCAACGTCGGGGGCCACTTCGAGGCCGGAGACTTGTACGTGCTTTACTTGTGGATGAGTGGGGCATATCGCCCGTAATTGTCAGAGTGGTCCACCAAAGGGTGAGAAGAAGACGAGAGCGTCGTATGCTGAGAATGGAAAGGCAGTGGTGGAGTCCTTTGCATCCCAGGCGCAGCCCCGAGTCTACAACCTTGGCCTGCTGGAGGCCATCAAGCAGAGTGACGTTGTCACAGGTATGAGTTAAGTTATTGATTGCTTTGCTTATTGCATGTTTTGTATATGGATTGTGTGTGTGATATGGTTGTCACAAGCTTTATTATGATTCAGAACATGCTGGCGCGAGCACTGTTTGATACGGGTGCTTCGCATTCATTTCTATCTCAAGACTTTGTAGCTCACATTGGAGTACCTAGTCATGTGAAGATAGAGAGCATCAATGTGTTATTACTGAATGGTTGTTTGATGCTTGCGGATAGGGCTTGCAATGTGGCAGTTCAAATTGGAAGTCGAGATTTCTGTTTGACTGCATCTGTACTGCCGATATCGGAGTTTAATGTGATCTTTGGGATGGATTGGCTCGCGGAGCAGCATGCCTTTATTGATTGTCATTCCAAAGAGGTCACACTGGGCCAGAATACTGAGCATGAGACTAAGTTCACTGGTATGCGAGGAGTGGGCGGGACCTTGTTGTCTGCACTCCAAGTCGTCAAGGCTGTTCGGAAGGGCGTAGAGTTATTCTTCACGTTGATTCAGGCTGTTGAGCCAAAGGCCGATGTGTGTGATTTTCCGGTTGTACCGGAGTTTGCAGATGTGTTCCCTAAGGATCTTCCTGGGCTACCACCCCAGCGGGAGATCGACTTCATGATCCAGTCGGTGCTAGGTGCGAAACCTGTGGCCCGCTCGACATATCGCGTCGCGCTAAAGGAAATGAATGAGTTGAAAATCCAGTTGCAAGAGTTGCTGGAGCAGGGTTATATACGCCAAAGCATGTCACCTTAGAGCGCACCAGTTCTATTTATAGAAAAGAAAGACGGTGGTTTGCGGTTATGTATTGACTACCGCGAATTGAATAAGCTGACAAAGAAAAACAAGTATCCGATTCCACGGATAGATGAGTTATTCGATCAGCTGGTGTGATCAACCATCTACTCCAAATTGGATTTGAAGTCTGATTATTACCAGTTGAGGATTCGGGAAGGTGACATTCCCAAGACCGCATTTGGAACACGTTACGATCATTATGAGTTCACAGTAATGCTGTTTGGGCTGTGCAATACGCCATCGGTGTTCATGGATCTGATGCACCAAACGTTCTGAGAGTACCTGGACTTGTTCGTGATTGTATTCATCGATGATATTTTGGTGTACTCTCAGTCGGAAGTTGATCACGCAAACCACTTGCGGTTGGTGTTGCATACCTTACGAAGGAATAAGCTCTACGCCAAGTTCTCGAAGTGCGAGTTTTGACTATCATCGGTGGCTTTTCTTGGACATGTGGTAAGTGGAGAGGGCATAGCAGTGGATCCGTCAAAGATAAGGGCCATACAAGAGTGAAGGTGTTGTCTTTGGTGGCTGAGATCAGGAGTTTCCTTGGACTGCCGGGCTACTATCGACGGTTTGTTGAAAACTTCTCGCGGATTGCTTTGCCTCTAACCACACTGACGAGAAAAGATCAAAAGTTTGTTTGGACGCCGGAGTGCGCACGAGCTTTTGAAGAGCTAAAAAGTCGTTTGACCACGGCGCCTGTGTTGACATCGCCATGTGGTATCGACGAATATGAAATCTACAGTGATGCTTTAGGGAGCGGCTTAGTCTGCGTTCTTCTGCAGTTTGGAAAGGTGATTGCTTATGACTCTCGCCAATTGAAGGTGCACGAGCGAAATTATCCCGACCATGACTTGGAGTTGGCGGCGGTGATCTTTGCACTCAAGTTATTGCGACATTATCTCTATGGCGTGAAAGTGGATATCTTCACGAACCATAAGAGCCTAAAGTATTTGTTAGAGCAGAAGGATCTAAATATGCGACAACGAAGGTAACTGGAGTTCCTTAGGGACTACACCTTTGAGATTCATTATACTCCCGGGAAGGGAAATGTGGTCACTGATGCCTTAAGTCGGAGGGTTCCGGCAAGGGCAAGTTGGTTGCAGAATCACGATGAACGTCTAATACAGGAGTTGGAAGCGTTAGAGATTTCTTGTGTTGACAAGAATTCCACAGTTAATGCATGTCTGAACTGGACGGAGGTGCAATATGACCTTGCGGACAGGGTTCGACGAGCAACGAAGCTGGATGAAAGTCTCCAACGGTATGCAAAGGATGGGCCAGATGGCAAATTCTCCTGGGATGATGGTCTTTTGCGGAAAGAGGGCCGTTTGTGTATCCCAAGTTTGGGTAAGTTGAGGGAAGAGTTGATGTACGAAGCTCACTATACAAAGTACTCAATTCACCCTGGGAGTATAAAGATGTTCAGAAATATGAAGAAGCTGTTCTGGTGGCCAGGACTAAAGAAAGATGTCACTCATTATGTGGCGAAATACCAAACTTGTGCTTTGGTGAAGGCGGAATGCCAGAAGCCTGGCAGTTTCTTGAAGTCGTTGCCGATTCCGGAGTGGAAGTTCGATGATATTTCAATGGATTTCATGCACGGGTTGCCGAGATCTCAACGCGGGAATGATTTAATCTGGGTGATTGCAGACCGGTTGACGAAAGTGGCGCACTTCCTTCCGAACAAACGGGACGATTCCGTGGAAAGTTTGGCAAAACTTTATGTTGAACAGATTATATGGCTACAGGTGTTCCTCGGAGCATCGTAAGTGATCGTGACGGGCGATTTACATCAAGTGAATGGAGGCTAATTCATCAGCTATTGGGCACAAAATTGACGTTCAGTACGACCTTTCATCCCCAAACGGATGGCCAAACTGAAAGGACCAACAGAAAAATGGAGGATATGCACCGAATGTGCTCCCTAAATTTTGGTAAGAGATGGGAAGATCATCTCTACATGGTGGAGTTTGCCTACAACAATAGCTACCAGGCAAGCATCGGTATGACATCGTATGAAGCTCTGTATGGTTGAAAGTGCCGTACACCGTTAACTTGGGCAGAAGCAGGCGAATCCAAACTGTATAGGCGTAAAGAAGTCGATGAAGATAACTCGACGATACGCTCTATTCGAGAGAGGCTACTGATAGCCCAAGATCGACAAGCAAAGTACTACAACGCCAAGCACCGAAACGTGGAGTTCGCGGTAGGCGATTGGGTATACTTGAAGATCAAACCCTTCAAAGGCGTGTCAAGGATTCAGCGCCTGAAAAAGTTGAGTCCGAGATATCTTGGGCCGTTTGAAGTGGTCGAGCGAGTTGGGGAAGCTGCATATCGGCTAGCTCTTTCGGCAGACTTGGGTGGATTACATGATGTGTTTCATATCTCGGTGCTTCAGAAAGTTGTCAAATATCCAGCTCAAGTGATCAGAAATGATCATGTGTCGGTGGAGTAAGGTCTAACGACAAAAGTTAGGCCCATTCGGATCGAAGATCGCGCCGATAAACAGTTGCAGAACAAGATAATTGAGATGGTCAAAGTCCGGTGGGATAATTGTGGCCGTGAAGAGCTCACATGGGAGCGAGAGCAGACCATGCGAGATGAATTTCCCAAGTTATTCGTGTAAACTGTTATGCAGTGTGTATCAAGGTGTATTTAAATGTTTATGGAATATAACATCTTGGTTTTGAGTTCCGTACTGTGCGCAAATTTCGGGGACAAAATTTTTGTAAGGAGGGGAGGGTTGTAACACCCCAAATCCCAGAATTGAGTTTAAGTTGAGTGACACGGCCTAGGAAATGGGCGTGTCCTGCTCGGGTGAGCAGTCGGGGAGTGATCGACGAAAAATGTGTTCGACAAAATTTTTGAGGGAACACGCCCTCTGACACGGGCGTGTGAGAGGTCGTGTCCTCCTCCGATCGACGAGCTTCGCTCGACGAAGCACACGTTGGAGGTGTGTCTGCTGCCGTGTAAGGGCACACGGCCTGTGACACGGGCGTGTCACAGGCCGTGTCCTTTTCTGGATGTGCCCAGGGCAGTGAGGCCTGGTGAACACGGGCGGGACACAGACATGTCTTGGGTTATACGGCCTGTGACACGGGCGTGTCACTGGCAGTGTCCCGCTCGGGTTATTTTGGTTGTGTGCAGCTTGAAGTACACGGCCACAGACACAGGCGTGTCTGAAGGCATGTCATGGTACACGGCCCGTGACACGGGCGTGCCCCATAGCCGTGTTGTAACAGCCCAAATTCGGGAATTGGCAAAAATTGGGTGACTTGTCCTGGGACACGGGCGTGTCCCAGGGCGTGTCCTGCTCGGGTTGAACATTTGGATGCTCATTCGACGAATTTCAGTCGACAAATTCTTCGGGAGGTACACGCCCTGTGACACAGGCGTGTCACAGGGCATGTCACGCTCGAAAAGTGATTTTTAGAGTTTTTCTGGCCGTTGATTTTCCTTATCATGGATCCACAGGCCAGGCTTCTTCCCTGTGGTTATATGGTCGAGAAATGAGGATTATCTCCTCATTTTCATCTTCTTCTTCTTCTCATTCCAAGAAAGAGAAAGGCCAAGGGAAGGAAAGGAGGAAGGAGAACCAGCTGCTGGTGGAGCTGTGGAGTGCGGATTGAAGGTCCGAGTGCGGATTCGTGAAGGCAAAGCCGAAGCGGTGATTTACATTCGACTGATTCATGGCTTCGAAGCAATCTTCAAGGGTAACGATCTCCTTCTTGACATCAAAGTCCTTTCTTTATGCATGTGCGTGGAATCCTCCACCAAAAGGTGGATCTCGTAAGCGATTCCTTGGTTGAGTCTGCATCTAGAGCTGGAAGTATGGAGTACGGCATAGACATGCTGTGTGAAGCCCATCTGGATGAGTAGTCTGGATTGGTGATGCTCATTGGTAAACCGGAGAAGACTCCATGGATTTGATGCCATGAGATATATACTTTGCTTTATTGGATGAATGAATGGGTATGTGATGTTGGTTATGGATGCATGGAGGCTTTGAATAGTTGTCATGAGAGATCATTGGTAGCATGCTCGGGAAGCGAGCACCCGACCTGCTACACCACTAAGGTGGGTTGATCTAAATAGAGCAGGGATCGATGGGCGGCAGTGCCCGGGAATCGAGCACCCGGCTTGCTCCACTACAAAGTGTTGGTCGATCAGGATGAGGTTGAGAGATTGATGGGTGGCAGTGTCCGAGAAGCGAGCACCCGACCTGCTACACCACAATGTGTGGGTCGATCTGTTTTGGTTGGTAATATTTCAGGTGCCCTGAGCGCACGGAGCGTTGGGTGGATACCAATGTTTGTGATATGGTTGTGGTTGCTAGATTGATATGGTTGTGGTTGCTAGAGTGATATGGTTGTGGTTGCTATAGTGATATGGTTGTGGTTGCTAGATTGCTAGAGAGATTATGATATGACAATGCTTACAGGGAAGGAACCACTGCCCCGGGTAAGGGGTAGGGTCGTTATAAGTGGTCAGCTAAAGCTGACCGTTACTTTGTTTGCCGCTCTTGGGTGGATATTGTTGGGATTCTCTGTGGGGTGGCACAACACTTGTGCACGCAGCGGAAGAATAAACAAAAACATCAAGAAAAACCCAAAGAGATGTGGATCGGGCCATAAACGTTGAATCAAGAAGTTTACAAAACTAGCAGGCAAAATTACCTCGGTGGCGTTGAGTCACAACCCAACGAAGATGCTCCAAATTTCTGCTTCCTGCTAGCGGCGAGTTCTACGTGGAATAATGTCCACGTTTCTGCAGAAGTCCACACGAGCGGGAGAACACCGGGCTTTCCGTCATACGGAAGATCGGGAAGGAGAAGACCGCACCTCTGCTATTCCACGGACTGCTAGGTCCGCGCCAGGAAGAGCAGCACCAGCGACAGTCGCCGGAGAAGAGGAGGTCAGCAGAGCGAACACGGCGGCGGCGGAACCCTTCCGTCGGCGGCGGGATTCGGGATTGGCGGAACGATCGCGGAACGGTTTCTGTCGGGTTCGATTCGCACAGCAGCCAAAAGCTTAAGTTCCGATAAAACCCTAAGTATCCCTTTTATACCCAAGGCATAAAAGACTTAGAAACTTCGCTATCCACAGACCACCCAGAAATAGGGTTCAGAATCGACGAGTATCAATCGGTGAGAATCGGCGACAATCGGCGAGAATCACTGAGCAGGTTCGGCGAGAATCAGTCGACGAGTATCACCATGGATCGGCGAGAATCAGAGTACAAAACTCAACGATTCTCGCCGATCGTCGAGCCGCGCTCGACGATACACGATGATACTTGTCGATCGTCGAGCCGCGGTCGACGATACATGTCGAAGTCGTCGATCGTCGAGAATCAACATATTGATTCTCGACGATTCTCGTCGATCGGCGAGAATCAAAGAGATGATTCTCGTCGATCGACGGGAATCAGAAAGACTATTCTCGATGAATGCTATCGACCCTCGGACGACAATCTTACCAGCCCTCCAAGGCAACATTTGCCTAACCCGACGATCCTTTAAGGCAATACTTTGCCCAAGACCCCATTCAGGTCGGTGATTGGCAACATTTACCAACACAGTCAATTGTCCAACTTCTCCACATCTCTTATGTGCGACCCTGCAGGCTCATATCGCGTTGGCAGTGAGATCATATGTTTGATCACTTCCGGATCACAATGGTAACTCCAACAGACTCCCACTTGATCTCGAAAGTATCAAAACAAAAACCTCACAAACAATGAGCGGCATCTAGCAATGCATCATTGCTCCCCAAGCAATAAGAGTTCATAACTCAAAAGCCTTTATGACCAATGTATCAGCGTTGTCTTTGTCCCTTTGTCCCTTACATCCGGAAAGAACTAGAGGCATGGACCGTGTCACCCTCGTAATAACTCAATCCAAGTTTTCTTGATCCAGGACGGACTTCCAGAGAATGGTGAGTCCAATATCACATATTGACTCAACCAAGCATGGCCATGCATTTCTCAGTCCAGTTCCATCAAGGGGCCCATGGATGCAACTCCTGTCATACAGGAGGACAAATCTCATATCTGCTCACACACAAACACCCAAGTGATTCGTAACATGCCCAACAACCACCCTTATCATCAACCTTTCTCAAGGAAGACTTTAGATGGCATCAAAGCATGCTCTTCCTCACTTGATGAATGCTGTGACTTCAGGTTAAAGGACTACAACACCATTGTCAATTGAGACCTACTCGTGACACGATTGGATGACAATCCATAGAGCAGTCTCAGGTTGGGTCTGTCCAGTATAACTTGTTCACTAACAAGTACCCACGTGATGACTTGATATCACAATATCATGACCTGTGAGAACCGGTCATCAGTCAACGCACGTGCTAGCCTTTATGTATCATCATCACCCTTAGCTTCTATGATGATACTCGACCAGGGACCTTTAAGAATGAAGCTTCAAATAAATCATGGGCTCTCACATTCAAGTCACGTACTTGATGTCCCATGGAAGCGAACATTCTAAGGGTATCTATTATGTTAACATTTAACCATCATATAGAAAAACATAATAAAAGAATTTGCCATTAATTGTAAAAGGAAAATTAGGTACACAGTTCATCATATGAACAAACAGCCAATCAAAATACAAGATTACATGCAACCCACAAGATTCTCGCTAGAGTTGATCATTTAGGTATCGTATACCCATCGATCTAGTATGGCCATCATGCTTTCTCTGCGCGAGAGGCTTTGTCAGCGGATCCGCAATATTTTCCTCAGTCGGCACTCTGCAAATGTTTACATCTCCTCGTTCGACAATCTCACGAATAAGATGAAACCGCCGGAGTATGTGCTTGGAGCGCTGATGAGATCTAGGTTCCTTAGATTGTGCAATTGCACCATTGTTATCACAGTAGAGAACTACGGGACCAACAATGCTAGGAACTACATCAAGCTCGCCGATGAATTTCCTAATCCATACAGCCTCCTTCGCCGCATTAGCTGCTGCGATATACTCGGCCTCTGTTGTAGAATCAGCAACTGTCTCTTGCTTGGAACTCTTCCAGCTCACAGCTCCTCCATTCAGGCAAAACACAAAACCTGACTGAGACTTGGAGTCATCTCGATCAGTTTGGAAGCTAGCATCTGTGTAACCACTTACAACGAGCTCTTCCTCTCCACCATACACCAAGAACACGTCCTTAGTCATTCTCAAGTACTTCAGGATATTCTTGACTGCAATCCAGTGACACTCACCGGGATCTGACTGATACCTGCTAGTCATGCTCAAAGCAAAGGAGACATCGAGTCGAGTACATAACATCGCGTACATGATTGATCCAATTGCCGAAGCATATGGAATCAACTTCAGGCGGTCCTTATCTTCACAAGATTTTGGACACTGATCCTTAGAGAGATTCACACCATGAGACATGGGCAAAAATCCTTTTTTGGACTCAAGCATGTTGAACCGCTTCAACACCTTTTCGATGTACGTACTCTGGGTCAAACCCAGCAACTTCTTCGATCTATCTCTATAGATCTTAATACCGAGTATATAAGTCGCTTCACCCAAATCCTTCATTGAAAAGCAGTTCCCTAGGTTGTTCTTAACAACTTTCAGGGTAGGAATGTCATTCCCAATCAACAGTATGTCATCTACATACAATATCAGGAAGACAACAATGCTCCCACTGATTCGCTTGTAAACACAAGGTTCATCTTCATTCTTGATGAAACCAAACTCTTTGATTTTCTCATCAAAACGAAGATTCCAACTTCGAGAGGCCTATTTCAGTCCATAAATGGACTTATTCAGCTTGCATATTTTAGTGGATTCATCTGGGGATACAAAACCCTCGGGTTGTGTCATATACACTTCCTCAAGGAGGTTTCCATTAAGGAAAGCCGTTTTGACATCCATCTGCCAGATCTCGTAGTCATAATACGCAGCAATAGCAAGCAATATCCTAATGGACTTTACCATGGCAATAGGGGAAAAGGTCTCATCATAGTCAATACCATGAATTTGCTTGAAACCCTTAGCCACCAGTCGCCCTTTGAATGTCTGTACATTCCCATCCATGTCGGTCTTCTTCTTGAAGACCCACTTGCACCCTATGGGTCGTACCCCTTCAGGTGGTTCCACCAAGTTCCAAACTTGGTTTGCATACATGGAGTCCATTTCGGATTTCATAGCCTCAAGCCATTTGTCGGATTCCGGTCCATTCATAGCCTCTTGGTAGGTTGCTGGTTCATCATCATGATCCATAAGCAACACATTACCTATTTGAGACACGAGAAATCCATATCTCTCAGGCTCAAACCTCGGTCTACCAGATCTACGTAGGACTTGTGTTCCCTGAGCAGGTTCTTTAGCTACAACATCTTGTAGTCCTGTCTCAGAATCCAATTCCGATTCATTCACTACATGTGGTTCTTTAACTTCTTCAAGCTCTACCTTTTCAGTCTTTCTTGACAAGAACTCTTTCTCCAAGAAGACACCAGTCCTTGGGACAAACACTTTGCCCTCAGACGGTAGGTAAAAGTAATACCCTTTCGTTTCCTTAGGATATCCCACCAGATAACATTTATCCGATTTGGGTTCCAGCTTGTCAGGCATTTGACATCTCACGTATGCCTCACAGCCCCAAATTTTAATGAACGACATACTAGGACGCTTCCCAGTCCATATCTCATATGGTGTCTTCAGAACCGTTTTTGTTGGAGCGCGATTCAATGTCATTGCAGCAGTCTCTAAAGCAAAACCCCAAAAGGAAACAGGCAAGTCTGCATGACTCATCATCGAACGTACCATGTCTAACAGAGTACGATTTCTCCTCTCAGACACACCATTATGTTGTGGTGTTCTAGGTGGAGTGAGCTGTGATACAATACCACACTCTTTCAGATGATCACGGAACTCATGACTCAGGTATTCGCCACCTCGATCAGATCGGAGTGCTTTAACCCTTTTACCCAACTGGTTTTCTACTTCATTCTTGAACTCTTTGAACTTTTCAAAGGTCTCGGATTTGCACTTCATAAGATACACATATTTGTATCTACTGAAATCATCAGTAAATGTAACAAAGTAGAAATACCCTCCTCTAGCCATGGAACTCATGGGTCCGCATACATCACTATGTACAACACCCAAGAGATCCTCAGCCCTTTCAGTATAACCAGTGAAAGAAGTTTTAGTCATCTTGCCTTACAAACAAGATTCGCATCGCTCAAATGATTCATAATCAAATGAGTCCAAAAGTCCATCTCTATGGAGTTTGGATATGCGCTTCTCGTTGATATGACCCAAACGACAATGCCAGAGAAAAGTAGGGTTCGAGTCATTTGTTCTTAGTCTTTTATTATTATCTACATTACAGATCAGATGGTCCAAGTTCAAAACATAAAGACCATTAAACAATTGGGCTACAGCATAACAAACATCATTTTTAAATATAGGACAACAATTGTTCTTAATTATAAAAGAAAATCCAATCATGTCCAAACATGAAATAGATATAATGTTTCTAGTTATGGCCGGAACAAAATAACAATTATCAAGTTCTATTACAAGCCCACTGGGCAAAGAAAGACGGTAAACCCCTACGGCTACAGCAGCAACTCTTGCTCCATTGCCGACGCGGAGGTCCACCTCCCCTTTACTCAGCAATCTTCTCCTTCCCAGTTCCTGCACATTTGTACAAATGTGAGAACCACATTCGGTATCCAATACCCAAGATGAAGGAGCAGAAAGGTTTATCTCTATAACGTAAACATTTGAAGCGGAAGTCATACCTCCCCTCAATTTCTGCAGACCCTCAATGCATGAAGGACAGTTCCTCCTCCAATGACCAGCCTTGCCACAGTGGTGGCATTTCCCTTCCTTCACTGTGCTCTTCTTTTTCATCAGTGCTGAAGACTTGGGCTCAAGATATGACTTAGGTCTCACCTTCGTCTTCTTGGAACCCTTGGCTTTGCCCTTGCCCTTATGCACCATCAGTATGGGGCTGGCAGACTTGGCCTTCTTCATGTTGATTTCGGCAGTTCTCAACATGCTTAGGAGTTCTGACAGTGTCTTGTCTATCTCATTCATGTTGTAGTTCAAGACGAACTGCTCATAACTGTCCGGCAACGATTGCAGGATCAGATCCGTGGCCAACTCTTGACCAAGAGGAAAACCCAGCCTATCAAGGTTCTCTATATACCCAATCATCTTGAGTACGTGAGTCCCTACTGAGTCTCAAACTCCCATCTTGCACTGAAACAACGCTTTTGTGATGTCGAACCTCTCTTGACGAGCCTGCCCTTGAAACATTTTCTTGAGATGCTCGTCAATCTCCTTGCACCCCATGTTCTCATGTTGCTTCTGAAGCTCAAAGTTCATAGTAGCAAGCATAAGGCATTCAACATCTAAAGCATCGTCAGTATACTTCTTATAAGTATTTTTCTCAGCACGGGAAGAGTTCCCGGTCGGCACCTCGGGGGCTTCTTCTTCCAAGACATAGAGCTTTCGCTCTTGCCTGAGAACAATTCTCAGGTTCCTGTACCAGTCCATGTAATTTGTCCCACTGAGCTTGTCCTTCTCAAGGATGGCTCTCAGAGACAAGGTGGAGTGTGAAACACTTGCCATGGAATTCTACAAGAATTTATGCAGAATAAAATCAGTACCAAATTTCAAATACAATTTATTTTAATTTGGACTTCAATTAAAATACTCCCACTAAAAAATGATAGCCCTCACTAACAATTCGGAGAGTTCATGCGAGCTACTCTCTTAGTGGACAAGATCCGTATTTCACCAACACTGTGAGTCCGCTTTGGCGTTCCTCTCACGATGCGGTTATTTAGGTAGGCAATGCTTGCCAATTGCATCCTCATGCAATTCTTGTATGGTTGGTGAATAACTCCTTATTCGTATCCATCATATGGTGCATGTCAACCCTATGCCTCTAGGCACTCAACCTTTGAGGTCACCTAGTTAAGATGGACCCGATGTCGACAGTGGGATATCACAATTATCCGCTCGCACCCTTACCAAGATAGATTAATGCACCTTGCTTTGGCAAGCCCACACTTCATCGATCGAGGCAGGAAGAGTGTCATCCATCGGAAGACATCCGAACACTTAATATTAGATGAAGAGATTTTTCAATTATAGGTTAACAATTAACCATGATCAACATTTGATCAATGTGCACATCCAAAGAAAAACAAAATTTCTAAAACCACATGCATCCCTTATGTGCACATCCTGACACCATCAACATTTGATAGAAAGAAGGGCTAAATCTGAACATCCGGAAATTTCCAAATCCTCAGATTTACATGCATTGGACAAAGGCAAAGACAACTCAATTTAAAGCAGTAGACAAGCTCATCTCTCTTTGTTGGATTCACAATCCAAAACATACTCGAGGGATGGTTACTGCTAAGGAGACAACAATTTCTAACACTTAGAAATTCCCACGAAATTCCAGACGTTCTTGGAGGAGACCAAGACTAAATCTAGACATTTAGAACACTTCTAAATCCCTAGGTTTACACGCACTGGAATAACAAACTTCCAAAACAACGATCATGGCCGAAACCTTGCTTTGATACCACTGTTGGGATTCTCTGTGGGGTGGCACAACACTTGTGCACGCAGCGGAAGAATAAACAAAAACATCAAGAAAAACCCAAAGAGATGTGGATCGGGCCATAAACGTTGAATCAAGAAGTTTACAAAACTAGCAGGCAAAATTACCTCAGTGGCGTTGAGTCACAACCCAACGAAGATGCTCCAAATTTCTGCTTCCTGCTAGCGGCGAGTTCTACGTGGAATAATGTCCACGTTTCTGCAGAAGTCCACACGAGCGGGAGAACACCGGGCTTTCCGTCACACGGAAGATCGGGAAGGAGAAGACCGCACCTCTGCTATTCCACGGACTGCTAGGTCCGCGCCAGGAAGAGCAGCACCAGCGACAGTTGCCTGAGAAGAGGAGGTCAGCAGAGCGAACACGGCGGCGGCGGAACCCTTCCGTCGGCGGCGGGATTCGGGATTGGCGGAACGATCGCGGAACGGTTTCCGTCGGGTTCGATTCGCACAGCAGCCAAAAGCTTAAGTTCCGATAAAACCCTAAGTATCCCTTTTATACCCAAGGCATAAAAGACTTAGAAACTTCGCTATCCGCAGACCACCCAGAAATAGGGTTCAGAATCGGCGAGTATCAATCGGTGAGAATCGGCGACAATCGGCGAGAATCACTGAGCAGGTTCGGCGAGAATCAGTCGACGAGTATCACCATGGATCGGCGAGAATCAGAGTACAAAACTCAACGATTCTCGCCGATCGTCGAGCCGCGCTCGACGATACACGACGATACTCGTCGATCGTCGAGCCGCGGTCGACAATACATGTCGAAGTCGTCGATCGTCGAGAATCAACATATTGATTCTCGACGATTCTCGCCGATCGGCGAGAATCAAAGAGATGATTCTCGTCGATCGGCGGGAATCAGAAAGACTATTCTCGACGAATGCTACCGACCCTCGGACGACAATCTTACCAGCCCTCCAAGGCAACATTTGCCCAACCCGACGATCCTTTAAGGCAACACTTTGCCCAAGACCCCATTCAGGTCGGTGATTGGCAACCTTTACCAACACAGTCAATTGTCCAACTTCTCCACATCTCTTATGTGCGACCCTGCAGGCTCATATCGCGTTGGCAGTGAGATCATATGTTTGATCACTTCCAGATCACAATGGTAACTCCAACAGATATGTGTTTGCAGGTGTTGAAGGTGTTAACGGTGGCATTGAAAAGAGCAGAGTGGAGGCTTGCTGCTAAAGGCCCTTGAAGGCTATGTGCGTGGTTGGATTTCATGTGTGGCCGACCTGCGTGCCGATATACGAAAATGTATTTGTGTAAAGAGAAACATGTAAGGCTTTAAGGCCATGTGTGTGTGAGTTGTATACATTCCTGGTTTGGATATATAAATGTGGAGTTTAGATAGTCGTGGGCTCAATTTTACCGTTGGGTGTCGGCCCTGATACGATTGTGGACCCTGGTTCGTCGGTGCACCAAGAATGTGCCCTGAGTGCACGGATCATCGGGTCGCATGGCTGACAATTGTGATGGTTTGTTTGTGTGTGAAAGCACAATGTGTGATATAGATATATATATGCATGTGAATTGTTACGCATGCAGGGAAGGTATACCACTGCCCCGGGAAAGTGGTAGGGTCGTTATAAATTGGTCAGCTGAATGTTGACCGTTGCCTTGTTTGCCACTGTTGGGTGGACTGTCCTTATACAGGTGCTGGAGATCCGAGCGAGACATTTAAAGGCTGAAGTCCCTGCTGCTGCTGCTAGCCCTTGAAGGCTAAAATGAAAATATTATGTTTTGTTCATGTGTGGCCGGCCTGCGCGCCGATGTTTAGAAGCCACTCTTATAAAGAGAAACTGTAAGGCCATAAAGCCAACTGATGTTGGATATGATACATTCCTAGATATATATAAATGTGGGTATTTATATGGTGGACATTCATGTTTGGAGTTCAGTTTCATGTTATAAGCTTCCGTTAGAATATTATGTGTTAAGATGCGCAACTCTGGTATCAACCCGTGACTTCGCCGTCTGTTTTGTAGTATATGATGTGGGGCCACGACTGAACCTTCTATTTTATGCTATATGAACGGATGGAGTCGTTACACCCGGTTACCTTCTGAGAACAAACTACCTGCCGAGCATAAGCCGGCCTGGCTGGCCGTCACCTCTGTTCGCATAGACCGCACGAACAGACCGCCCAGACTGCCAAGGAACTAGCCGACTGCAACAACTCTGCCGACCTGGCTAACCTCCAGTCCTGTCTGAAAAAACCGCGCGGATAGGTCGCCCAGGTCGCCAATTCACCCACTTTCACTTCATCATTTTCAACAAGTCGCAGCTGCGGTCTGGTGATTAGCCGCAGCAGCGGTTAGGAGGCTAGCCGCATCAGCGGTCAAGGAGTTCACCGTAGCTGCGGTCTGGATGATAGTCGTCGCAGGAGTTCAGAGGCTTCCCTGGTTGTATTATATATAGCCTTGCGGTTTGAACTGTCATACTGCATTAGCCGCGCGGCTAGTATTTAGTCTCACATTTTATGTTGTATTCTTTCATCTCTCATAGTTTCTATAAATAAGGGGCATACCTATGTATTGTTTATCGTTTTGGAGTAATAAAATTTGCGGTTCATTTACCTCTTTGGGTTTATTCTGCTCTTTTTCACACTCAATATTAATCATAAGTGAATATGATTTTAAATTGATCGGAATTTGGTTTGCTAAATGTAAAAGTTAAACATGATGTATATGGTGAACCTTTTTTAAATTATGAATAGAGCATATTAACTTGTGAGGACGATTAGTTAGTTATAGAAGCAAGCGTAGAAATCAGATTTAGACTAAGGTGAGGAGGCTAGGAATGTAAACCTAAATTTCTTCATGAACCTTTCATTTCCCCTTACTTTCAACTTTCCACTTTATGAAGAACCATAATTTAATTAGTATGCATTGTCGGATATACATAAGGATGTAATCGCTAGATCGACGAAATGATCTGAGGATAGATAAAGACAAAGAAAAAGTCAATGTGTGAGTTTTATTTTTTAATTGTTCTATTTACATATACTTTTATTATCAAAGTTTATTTCCTATGATATTGTGCCGTTTGCTTGCATGAAAAGTTGAAAACATAAAGTAAAAACGATAATATGAAAAATTATAAGAACTGCATCGATGCAAAAAATAAGGTATATGTAGATTGTTTTAAATCCAGTTGGACCTTTAAGGTCTTAAGCGGGGTGTGCGCACTGGATTAAATACTCGGGTCAACTTTATTGGGCTTTAATCGGCCTTAAGCGAGTTGTGCACACTAAGTTCGACCAGTAGAGTGAGTCCAACACTGATTACTATATACAGAATTCCTGAACTACATGAAAGAAAATATGTTGAATGTCAAGAAAAGGCAAACAAAACATAAGAATGTTGATGCAAGAAATGATAGCTGCTATAAATGTTAGAAAAAATTTTCTATACCGGTAACGCATGTGAGACCGATGGGGGACCTTTTATTAGTTCAAAATACAGCTGGATTTTCATTGATTGTAAAAATGGACTGGATTTTAGTTCAAAAAATGGACGGGATTTTTCGTTCAAAAAAGGACCTTTTTATAGTTGTGTTTAATTATAGTCATATGAGTACTTAAAATGAGCGTAAAAATACATATATTATTATTTTGTGACTTACTTTGTGAAAAAAATAAACATCATAGGAGGATTTTGTATTTCTCTCACGGTCCTCCCTGTGAGTTAGCCATGCACATAAAGACTGTCGGTCCGATCCCGGACCTGTCTTTTAAAAGACCGGTCCTTTTGCCTACCAGTTTCGGACCAGTCCTGCTCAAACCAGTGTCGGTCCTGGACCGATTTTCCTTATCTCGAGTAGGACCGACTGGGACGAAGGTTTTGAAAACCGGACCGAATATCGAACCGGCGGAGGGAAAGGTTCAAGGTTCAACCTGTTCAACCGGGGTCGAACCGTTATATATATAATAGAGTAAAAACGACATTGTAATAGAGTAATAGAATAAAGTTTTGCCATGACAACGGTTAAGACCACAGTCGAGAAAATAAAACTAGTTTTTTACTTTTGAACATAAAAGTGTATGAAGTTTCTTAGATAAAGTTGAACGTTCAAGAGCGACGGCTCATAACCATCACTTGATGACTGCCACCGCCGTGCCAAAGAGAACGTAAAATTTATGTAGATGTATGGATATATTAAAAATATATAAAAACTTTAATTTTTAAAAGATAATGTCATATGTTAATATAATAATATATCTAAACATATGTAATTAATATTTATATAGATATGTATATTAATTATATATATTAATTATATATATACGTTAATATTTATATGTATATAATATATTATATGATGAAATCATAGGATCTAAATGGCTTGGTCGTTAGCTGTTTGTCTAATCCAGTAGTGGTGAGGGTTCGAATCCCCCTTCTATAAATTCTGTTATTTTAATATTGGGCCTTTGGCCCGCCCGGTTGCGTAAAATCGCGCCCGGTTCCCGGCCCACCGGTCAGCCCGCCCTGTTCCCCGATTTTAGGCGGTCCGCGGACGGTGCGGTTTTCGTACCTAGACCGGACCGGCTGGCTGCTCGGTCCGCGGTTCGACCGGTCCGACCTGCCGGTCCGGTCCGGTTTTTAAAAGCTTGGCTGGGACCGGTCCTAATCGGTCCCGAGCCGATTTTTTTAAAAAAAATTTAAAAACATAAATTTTTTATTATAGTAAATACTTAATAATTAATACTTAAATACTTAATTTTTAATAGTTTTAAATTTTTAAAAAGAAAAAATTAAAACTTCAAATTTCAAAATGAAAATAAAAAACTCAAAATGAAATAAAATTTGTTTTTTATTAAAAATTAAATAACATTACAAATTTACTAAACATTTTAGAAAAATTAAATAACATTACATTTAAATTTAAAATGAAATAAAACAAAAAATACTTTCAAAATAAAATAAAATTACAATTTTTTTATTCCACAATGAAATAAAATGAAAGTTAAATATATTTTGCTAGTTTATTTTTGGCGGCCTAGATTAGGTTATTCAGTCCGTCTTCAACTTCAGACTCGTTATCTTAAATTGACGAGACATGTTGCCTCCTCCTCAGAGCATCCAAATAATTTTTATAGCAAATGCAAATCTCTAAAGATTATTCGGTCAAATGATTTTTTCACTCGTTCAGAATCCTGCCACTCAAAGAAAACGCAGAATCTGAAGCTACTGTACTAGCTTAGATTGTTAGTAAATCACAAGCTATTAAGGCCAAAATAGGATACACATTATTTTTTAGATTTCCACCAATTTAAAATATCAAAATTTTCTATTTCGCTTGCGATCATATAATCTTGAAATTGTGTTTTGTTATGTAAACCTAATTCGTTTGAGTACTTTAAGTTATTTGTTTTTTCCTAGACGCTAATTCCAATTTTTTTTTAAAATATCTTTTGTTTTAGGTTGGGTAGATTCTTCTCGAGGCTGCGATCTATATATCTGATCATAATAATTATAAAGGCGAGTAAAATCAAAAATAAATTTTGAAACACTAATATTAACAAAATCAGTAGAGGATTCGATTCGTCTAAATTTAAATTCCTATTAATTTCTTCTACAAAAATTTTTACCATGTCTACGCCCATTAAAGGATTCAAAGCCGCGATGCAAGAAAACATAGAAGACATATCTTTCTAATATTTTTTTTCTCCATTACTAATATTAATGGACGCCACATTTCATTAGTTTTGTAATTTTTAAACATTTCAGAAATTAATAAAATATTTTTAATAACTAATGAGCTAGTAGGATAGTATACTCCAGATAAAATAGTTATTGCTCGATAAAAACTTTCTAATAAATTTACATAATCTTCGAGCACGACCCAGTCCGATGAGCCTAAATCATGTGTTTCTACACCATTATAAAATTCTATTAGTAGCGTTTTTTGTAACAAAGCTCGCTTTAGCATTTTATAAGTCAAGTTCCATCGTATATGCATATCATAAAATGGTCCTAAAAACGTTTTACCTTGGGAAATTGCATTTTTTTTGAAATCTTATTTTCTTCTTTTGGAACTATAAATAACTTTTAACATAGTCCGTATTTTACTAATGCAGTCATTCATAAAAACTAAATTATCTTGCACAATTAAATTTAAAACACGACAAACACAATGCGTATGAAAAAATATTTCATCTAATATTGGTTGCAAATCTGATAACAAATACTTTACTCTCATCTGATTATTTGACGCGTTATCGAAAGAAATACTCTTAATATTTTCTTTTATGTTAAATTCCCTAATAGTTTTAATAATAATCTGATAAATAGCTTTACCAGTGTGCGAATATTCAAATTCTTCAAAATAAATTATACGCTTATTTAGTTCCCAACTATCTGGATCGATCCAGTGACAAGTAATGCATATATAAGAAAGTCCATCAATTATAACGCCTGTCCAAACGTCGCTCGTTAAGCTAACGTGACCGTAGAATGTTTCAAAAAAGTATTTTAAATATTCTTTAGGTTGCAAATAAGCCGCTAAAACATCGCGTCTAGTTGTAATACGACTTACCTGATGACATTTAGACTAGAGTACGTCGTGAATGTACGATGTCATTTCTTCATCGTCGTAGTGGTTGAATGTGAGTCCTTTTTTGATGACGTTCTCCATTTATCGCTCTCGTTGTCGAGCTTGGTCATACGTCCAAATGTGTCCGGTCGTCGAAATTTGAGTTTGGGTAGACTCAGGGTCTTGTTTAAAAATACAAGATTTCACATGTCGGACGAGTGTTGTGTTGCTGCCAACGGCCATTAGCTTTCCACAAAGTTTGCACTTCGCCTTTTTTTCGCCGTCGATCTGCACTTTATCAAAGTTCTCTCATACTACCGTTTTGTGGTGGTGCTCTATTATCTCTTAAGTGACAGACGCAGAGGAGGACACCGATGTGGATGAAGAGGAAGCCATTTGGAGAGTGTGTGAGAGAGAAAAAAATAGAGAGATAGAGACTGAAAGATATGATTAATGCTCTATTTGTTTGGGCGTTTCACTGCTCCGTTTTGGGCAAACGAAGACAGAAGGAGGGTAAACAAATAAATCTCCGGTGGCGTTTGCTCCGTTTCCACCTGCCCGCCTTGAGAAATGCCCCAAAAAACTCTGTTTGGAGCAGCCACCTTCCCCCTCCGATTCAAAGACTCCATTTCCACCCGCCGAATAGACCTGCCACCGCCGAACCAAATGAAGCCTAAGAGAGAGGGGGGGGGGGGGGTATTTATAGATTTTAGATTATTTTTTTATTTTATAAAAAGAAAAATCTAATTTTAAAAATAGAAAATTAAAATATAAAACAATTAGTGGCAGCCATAGCCCACCGGTACATGGCATGGCTGCCACTAATTGTAATGACTCTAAAAATAGCCGTTTTAACGGCTCAGAATTTAGAGTTGTTACCATTCTTGTCATGACGTCTAGACGATAATAAGGCGAGCAAGTTAAAGCGACAACTAGATATTTTTTTAAAAAAATTTAAAAACTTTAGACAACGATTTTTATAAAAAAAATTGTTGTCTAAAGTATTTAAAAGAAGTATATATAGATTTATTTTTTTAAACGACAAAAAAAAAATTAATACTTTAGAGTTTAGATAACGATTTTTTATTAAACTGTTGCATAAAGTATTATAAAAAATTCTTTTCTTAATACTTTAGACAATATTTTTTTATAAAAACCGATGTCTAAATTTTTATAAAAAAATTTTAAAATGACAAAAAAACAATAAAATTATAAAATGACAAATTTTGTTTTTGTTAATACTTTAGACAGCGAGTTTTTATAAAAACCGCTGTCTAAAATATTAAATCTTTTTTTGTCGTTTTAAATACATTTTTTATAATACTTTAGACAGCGGTTTTTATAACCAACAAAAACATCGGTATTTTTTAAAACGACAAGAATGGATGTTACCGGACCGGTCTTTGACTAGTCCTTGTTCCGGTCCCGGACCAGGACCGATAAAAGACCGGTCTTTTATCGATCACGGTCCGGCACCGGTCTTTGATGGGAAAAGGGGGACCCCTAGGACCGGTCCGGGACCGAACCGGTCCTAACCGACACCGGTCTCTAGCCGGTCCTAACTGGACCGGTTAGGACCATTTTTTTGTACTCCCCTGCCGTGTGGGTACCACACAAAAGTTTTTGACTAAATATTAATGATATTTTCTTTATTTCTTTTCCTACAAGTGTAAAATTGCATAGACTACTTCATTAGCATATAATAACTAATAAATTGTTTAGAAAATGTTATGTTATGTTAACATTTATTTTACCGGTATAGCAGTTAAAAAATTTAAATCATCACTTAATCTTTTATTTAAAGACTAACTTTTTCATTCTAAGTTTTTAAGGATTAAATGTAAATCAGAATAAGATGGAGCTTTATAGTACATTGTATAGAAGATTAGTGAGAAGGTTTGAAGTGGCCAACGCTCGAGTTGTTGCAGTGTTAAAAAATGTCCCACTTGCTAAAAGAACTTTTAAATTAGTAGCGTTTAAAGTTTTAAATGTTATAGACTTATATCTTTGGACAGGTAAAATAATGTAAATTATTTGGAATAAGTGTTTCTTTCTGTACTGTTATTTCAATACTATTTTGTCATAGAGATATAATATATTGCTTGGCCTTCATGTTTATGAAAAGTTACAATGTATATTGTTCCTCTATGGCGGTCTTTGGACCGTTATAGAAAATGGTATCAAATCTAGATTTTCATAAAAGTAGTGGTACAATAGTATTGTATTATTGTACAGAATACAAAACTAGTATCTAATTTGTCATGCTATCCTTAGATTGGAATCTAATTTATGTTTGCCGTGAGAACCTGATTTTTCTAGTCGAAGAGCTCGAGAAGTGCTGGTGGTTTTTGCTGAAAGTGAGACCGACAAGCATGTGAATCTGCAAGTAGTAGACATGGCCCGTGCTATGATAGAAGCTATTCGACTAGCCAGGGATACATAGCCAATAGTATCTCATATCGACCGCTTAATGAAGCCACCATAACGTCTGGTGGACATGGATCTTCAACAATTTCTAGAGTTAAAAACCTCCCACCTTTCGAGGAGGCTTGAATTCAATTGCAACTGAAGACTGGATCTTGCAGATAGAAACTATTTTTCGGGTAATGCATTGCTCTACATACAGGAAGATTGAATTAACAATGTTCTTACTTGAAGGAGAAGTTTAAAAGATGGTGGGACGCTGTCATGAGTGGGAAGTTTGACGCTAAAGGAATTGCCGACATTTCCTGGAGGAAATTTGTTGATGAGTTCATGAATTGGTTCGTCCTAGCTTCAGAAAAAGGATTGCTACAAGAGAATTTCTACATATAGTGCAAGGAAATCACATTGTACTGCAGTACGAGGTTGAATTTTCTAATTTAGTCTTTTATGCGGGAGCCCTCATTACATCAGAAACGGATCGAGGTCGTCTCTTCCAACAAGGTTTCCGAGATAATATTTGTATATTTCTCGTGTCATTCAAACTTACAAACTATAACAGTCTTGTTATGAAGACACATCTAACTGAAATAGACATAGAGAAGACTCAAAGCAGGAGAGAGTTCATGAAGAAACGATCAGGTGAAGGATCGAGTAAGTAGTTTTTAGGAAGATCAACTGGGTCTTCATGGAAGAGAAAGAAAGCGCCCATCCTTCCCCTCAGTTATCTCGGCAGTGTGACTCAGTCCTCTGGGAATACGCGTGATAAATACGAAAAAGTACATAAAGGCTAATGTTTGTTTGGTGATGGCATGTGCTATATCTGTCGCCAGCCTGGGCAACGACAACATGAATGTCCAAGGAGGCCAACAAAGTAAGGTGCCTTCAGGGGAGCCTTGGGAACCCAGCCTCAACGAATGTTTCAGATTGCAGTAGTGAAAGAGGGTGAATCTATTGCCTCCACTTCAGCACAAGTGGTCCCATCCATGATGAACGCCACATACAACCCCGTGTTTTTAATCTGGGACCACAAGAGGATAAGGATGTTGATATAGTCATCACATGTATGATTTATGCATACAATCACCTATTGAAGGTTTTATTCGATACAGGTGCAAGTCGCTCCTTTCTTTCAACTAATGTATTGAACATTCTATAACTACAAGCATATACAACACAAGATATCTTTCATGTAATCATACCTAACAATCATATAATGACCACGCAACTGCGAGCTCAACTTCAAATCCAAATCAATGGAAAAATGTTGGAAGTATATTTGGCAGTCTTACCGATTTCTGAGTATGATATTAAATTGGGTATGAATTGGTTATCAAGACATGAAGCTGTGAATAGTTGTAAAATGAAAGTGCTTACAATTATTTGTCTAGATCAAAGCTTAGTATCATTTAATGGGTTAACTGAAGTAGCAAAAATAATGATATCGACAATAAAGAAATTGAAACCAATTCGAAAGGGAGGCAAAGCAATATTAATCATGATAAAATAAATAAAGGAAGAAAAGAAAGATATTACTAAGGTACTAGTAGTTCGAGAATTTTTAGAAGTATTTCCCGATGACTTGCCTAGAGTGCCTCCAACCAGAGAACTAGAATTTGAAATTTCTCTCATTAAAGGAGCAACCCCAGTGGCTAAAGCGATATATCGTATGGCTCCAAAGGAACCAACAGAGTTGAAATCTAAGTTACAAAAACTATTAGATAAAAATTTCATGCAGCTCAGCTCTTCACCTTGGGGAGCTCCCATTTTATTTGTGCGGAAGAAGGATGGAACACTCCACCTTTGCATTATTTACAAAAAAAACTAAATAAGTTGATAGTAATGAACTAGTACCCCCTTCCTCGTATTGATGATTTATTTGATCAACTGGTGCACATGACTATATTCACAAAAATTAATTTGAGGTCATGTTATTATTAGTTAAGGGTGAAAGAAGAAGTTGTTTTCAAAACAACGTTCAGTACCAAATATGATCACTCTGAATTTGTCGTCATGCCATTTGGATTGAAAAATGCCCATGTCGTATTTATGGATCTGATGAATTGAGTGTTTAAAGACTATCTTGAAAATGTGTGATTGTCTTTATTGACGATATCTTAATATATTCCAAAATTGAAGAAGAACATGCACAACATTTGAGATTAGCGTTGCGAGTTTTAAAGTATCTCCAACTATATGCTAAATTTTTTAAGTGTGCATCTTGGTTAAGAGAGGTATCTTTTTAGGGCACGTTATAAATGCACAAGAGTTAGTTGTGGACCCTAGTAAAATCGAGTCGATCATTCAATGGCCTCATCCTACAACCATAAAAGAAGTGAGGAGTTTTCTGGGATTAGCTGGATATTACAGAAAGTTTGTCAAGAATTTCTCTAAACTAGCCTTTCCATGAACACAATTGACCAGGAAAAATGTGTCTTTCAATTGGAATGATGAATGCCAAATAGCTTTTGAAAAATTAAAAGAGAGACTGACAACTGCTCCTATTTTAGTAATGCCCTCAGAATTTAAAGGATTTTAAATTTTCAGTGATGCTTCATATAAAGGTCTTGTGTGTGTACTGATACAACACAAATGAAAGATATGGTACCTAAACACCTAGAGGGGGGGGGGGTGAATAGGTGACCTAAACCTTTTTTAAGTTTTGTTTGACAGCATAACAGTTTATCACAGATTATTACAGTTAACAGCAATTTCAGAAATCACACAGAAAAGCCACAACACAGCACAGCACAGCAGACACACTAAATTTTATAGTGGTTCCCCAATCTTTGGGTACATCCACTTTCCCCCTTCGCCTATCTAGCAGTGTACTAGATTCGGCCAAACTTCTCCACTAGCTCAGAACCCAACAAGGTTCCTACCTCAGGCCCAAAGCCTTACACTCAGCCAAAAGGCCTACACTCAGCCACCCAGGCCTACACTCAGCCAATCAAAGGCCTACACTCAGAGTTCCTCAACTCCTACACTCAGGCACCAAGCCCTACCCTCAGCCTTTATAAAATAGGCTTACAATCACTCAGATCCAATGGATCTTACAAGTTATAATAGAAATTACAAATTCTAACTCTACAACTCAGAAGGAATGAGAGGAGTTGAGAGTTTCTTGGAGAGTTCTTGGAAGAACTCAGCTTGATCCAAACTGACTTAGCTTTCTTCAAAGCTTCTTGAGTAGAACTGAATTAGTCTGAATCTTCTGCAGTTGATCCTTGATCTCTGCTTCTTAAAATCCAGATGACTCTGAATTCTTCTTCTCAGTCCTTAGTTCCAAAGACTGAATCCTTGGTTGGAGCTCTCTCTCTCCAACTACTTAGATCTGCAGTTGGACTGCCTGATCTTCTTGTGTTGATCTTCTGTATATCACTTCTTGATTTAGTCTGATCAACTACTTCAATCACACCATGTAATGTTTGTGAACTTCTTAATTATTATATCTACACCCTTTTCTGTAGACTGTGGGTGCCTATTTATAGGCTTCCTTCATGGTAACCGGCTGATCCGGTTTATAACAGTCTTTTCACTTTGCTGACAGTTGCTGTAGACCGGCTGGATTGGCAGCTGTCATGTCAACCAGTCACTTCTTGAAATTCTCTAACTGTCAGTTAGTGTCGAGACTTTCTGTTCTTAAGTGTCGACACCTATAGACCAAGTGTCGACACATGTTGTGTAAGTGTCGACACAAGTCTTCAAGGTGTCGACACATTCCCTTGTATGTCTCGACACAGTTTCTTCTGCATGTGTCGACACTGAAATTGAGTGTCGACACAAGCACTTGTACCTCATTCTTTCTATATTCTTCTAAGTGTCGACACATCTCCTTTGTGTCGACACATCTTCATGTGTAGAAACTGTCAAGTGTCGACACGGCTTCCTGGTGTCGACACAAGTCTTCATTCTTAGTTCTTCAGCTGAGTGTCGACACATTCCATTAGTGTTGACACTTATACTTAGAATATTTTACAAGTTTTCTGTTCTTTGCTAAGTGTCGACACAGCTCCTTGTGTCGACACTATCTTCAAGTGTTGAGTCTTCTGGTTATGTGTCGACACATTGTGCTGAGTGTCGACACATTCTTTAAGTGTTGACTTCTTTGAGTGTGTGTCGACACATTGTGCTGAGTGTCGACACATTCCTTTAGTGTTGACTCTGCTGAATGAGTGTTGACACATTGTGTTGAGTGTCGACACTTGTACTTAGTCTCTGCAGAATTATGCTGAGTGTTGACACAACTCCAAGTGTCGACACTGTCTGGTGTTGACTCAGCTCTTCAAGGTGTCGACACTTCTGCTAAGTGTCGACACAGCTCTTCTGCATCCTTCTACACTGAGTGTCGACACAGCTCCAAGTGTCGACACTTTCTGACTGATGTCAACACTTCTTCCCAGGTGTCGACACAATGACTCCAAATGTCGACACTGCTTGTCTGGGTGTCGACACAAGCTTTCTCAAGTGTCGACACTTTGCCTCTGGGTGTCGACACATGGACTTAGAAATTTTCAGCTTCAGTCCAGTGTATACCTAACCTGTACAAATAACTCAAACAAACATCAAATACATTCTGATGTATATCATTGAGTTAGGTGAGGCTTCTTCAAATCAGGTACATTTGACCAATGTACCCAACAATCTCCCCCTATTTGGAGAAGTCATAACCCTTAGTCAATGATATACACCACTCATGATGTAAAACATATAAATGACAACAGGGAAAACTTGAACATGTAATAAACCACACATGTATACTATTTAAACATTGCAGAACAATTAAGAAACACACATATTTCAGAACATTCAAACTATATTTATCATATACTGTTCCAATAATGTTTCTTATACATTTTCAATGAAGTATTACAATGTTTTTCTCTTAACAAAATTACAATAAGCAACAAGTTAATTCCTAATCTAGTGCTGATCAGGTTCTTTGATAACAATCCCTTTTCCAGCTTTAACTTGAGCTTTCACAGCAGCAGCAGCAGCAGCAGGCTCAGCTTCAGCAGTCTTCTTCCCTTTTAGATCTTGCTTATCTGCCTTGATCTTTTGCCTTTCAAAATAATGATAAGGCTTGGGAAAGTACTTGCTAGGCTCCACAGCTGTTGGAGGTAGCTTTCCTAACTTGGCCTTCCTTCTGTGTTGGACAATGGCTTCTTGTCTAATTTCATGCTTTCTCCATTCAGCCTCTGAGAACCACTTGTTTCTCTCATGGGCATTATCCTTGGCTGCTTTCCAGGCTGTAAGAATTATGTTTCTAGAAGTAGGGCTCCATTGTTCAAAATCTGGCTTTTGCTCAGCAATTTCCCTAAACTTCTTCTTTGACAGCCTAGTTTCTTCTTCTTTATCCAATGCCTCTTGCATAGCAGCTGTGATAGGTTGAACAACCTTTTCTAGAATAACATTTGGCTTGCCAGCAGTTGGACTATACATAGTGCTTACATCAGCATGAATCATTTCAAAGTCTGGAGGTGGATAGATGACATCAGCCACTGGTTGTTGCTCACCTCCAAGAAATGTTCCTTGAATACCAGATTCACCTACTTCATTGTCATCACACAGGGGAGGGTATCCAAGTGTAGCCCTTATAGAATTTGAAATCCATTTTGCATGCTCAGAACTGGCCTTGACTAACACTCTCTCCCCCTTTATGACTTCTCGAGCCATATGATCCCTTACATCATCTTTCTGAAATCGGATTTGGCTATCCAAATATCTTATGCCCTCTTTAAAGAAAGGTCTAAGCTTTGTAAGCTGTTCTGATATGACCTTCTGTGAATCTGTAATGGCATTCTTAACAGCAGCAATCTCTGCGTGAAATAGCTTATCAAAATCAGCTTTGGCAGCAGCTGAGGAAGTTGAAGGTTCATCTGACTTATTCTTAATTTCAGTGACAATTGCATTGTGAGATGCAGTCAAGTTATCATTCATCCTCAACTGATTCTCAAGCACATAGCCTTGTTTGACTGCTATATCATCCACTTTCTCTTTAATGTCTTCTTGATGTTTAGCTAGATAGACCACAGCATTAGCACCCTTGGTAAAACAATCAGTCATTGCTGTTTTATTAAGGTTCATTTCAAACCTTATAGACTTGATTTCCTGGCCCAGATCAGACTGTAGTGCTTTGTGCCCTTCATCAACATAAGTTTCTAAGGCTTTTCTTTGTTCATCCATCTTAATTTGCATTGCAAGCAGTAGAGCACTATAATCAGTGGATGGAGCTTGTTGAACTAGTGAATGCTGAGCAACTGTTTGTAGAGCCTTCTTATAGCTTTGGCTCCTCCTCTTGAATACAAAGAACTCCTTTTTCTTAGCTTGCTCAGCTTCCTCATCTTCAGAGTCAGATGTACTTGCTATATCCACCCTATCCTTAGGGCTGGATGTTCTTTCAGTATGCACATCTTGTGCCTGCTCAGAATCTAGCCTTATAGGCTCTTCTATTATATCCAAAGTCTCCCCCTCAGCAACAGCATCCTTCACTGCATCAGCAGCAGTCTTTTCCATATCAAAATCTTCTTGATCCAAGTTCAAAAACAGATCTTCCATGGTATACTCTGGGGGAGACTGTGCAGGAGATGTCCTTGGTTCTTCTACCACTGCATCAGGTAACACAATAGATGTGTTTGGATAAACAACATCTGGTTCTGGGTTTGCTGGCTGATTTTGCTGATGATCATCAGACAAATCAGAATTTGTTATACAAAAATTCAAAGTGTTAAGATCAACAAGTACCTCTTGAATGATGAGAGTAGCCTGCTCACTATCCAGTGTAGATGGATGTTCTACAGCTGGAGGCTCCCCCTGGATATCAGCTGACTCCTGAGGAGCAGGTGATTTTTCTGCAGCCACATCAACTGGAGTTTCAGGAGTGAAGACCACATGTTCTTCACTGCCTGAGCTGCTGGAGGTCTCTTGAGCCACAGCAGCTGTCTTCCTCTTCTTCCTGGGAGGAGAGTCTGTCTTAGAAGTTTGTTTCTCAGGGGTGGCCAAGTCCTTTGACACCAGCACCCTTTCCCATCTTGAGAATATTCTGGAGTCCATTCTCCTCATATGATTTATCTTTGTTCCTGCAGCAGTGCTCATGACCTCTGGAATGGATCCAGCCAGGTAGAGACTAATAATCCTGCCCAGATTGGGCTTCTTCAGGCTTTCCTTCACTTTCTCATAAACCACCATTGACCAATCAGTCTTCAGAGTGAAGATGATTCTGGTCATTACTTCAAACATGGAGGCAGACACCCTGTCATGCCCTCCTGGTTTGCACAGAATTACCTTGCCCACAACTTCTGACAAGAACTTGCCTTGATTGTTCATCCCCTTCCTATTGAAGACTGATCCCACCTTCATCTGTGAATCCAGTCCACACCAAGTAAGAGCTTCCCTGGTCTTAGAAGCAGTTACCTCCTCTTCTTCTTGAATCTTAGGTAGCTGAAGTACCTTTCTCAAAGATTTGGGGGATAGTTTGACTTTGGTGCCATGCACCCTGGACTTGATTCTGAATCCAGAGTCGTCCACAGTTGCTTGAGTAAGAAATTCAATTACTTCTTTCTTCCAGATTTTCGTTGGTTCTGAAACCAAGAATTCCAGTCCTGAATCGCTGACTAGGGTAATCACCGATTTGAATTCCTGATCGCTGTCGTCAAATGCGCCTCGCACGAGCTCATAGCCCTCGTTGACGTTCTCTTCCAGCTTGGGAGCCATTAGGGTTTAAAGATTTAGTCTTGAGATGAGAGAAATGTCGACACAAGAGTTTAGGTCTCGAAATTTTGAAAGCGTGTCGACAAGCAAAGACCGAACCCTATTTATACCTTTCTTGTTTGAAGACGAACAGGCGGGAGGAATTTCTAATGATGTGTCGACACTGTCAATTAGTGTCGACACTGACTGATAATGCCTCGACACTCATGTGTCGACACTACAAACTTAGTCAACAGATTTTATGTGTCGACACTTGGTTAAGTGTCGACACCACGATACTCGACATGTGTCGAGACGTTACTTAGAAAAATTCTGAGTAAAACTTAAGTGTCGACACCTTAGTGGATGTGTCGACACCTACTCGACATGTGTCGACACTAACATTCTGAAGTGTCGACACTAACTTCCTAGATGTGTCAACACCATTTTTCTGAAGTGCCGACACTTACTATTCTGTGTCGACATAGACCTGTCTATGTGTCGACACCTTTTTACTTAGCCAATTTTTGTTCTGTATACTTAGTCTAAGTTTATCATACCTAGTTCAATTTTGAACTTATTAAACTTAGCTTCATCTAAGGGCTTAGTGAACATATCAGCTATCTGATTATCTGTTTTAACATATTCAAGTGCAATATCATTTCTTTCTACATGCTCCCTAAGAAAGTGATATTTTATCTCAATATGTTTAGTTCTACTATGAGATACAGGATTATTAGCTATGGAAATAGCACTAGTAGAATCACAATAAAGTGGAGTTCTACTTACCTGACATCCATAGTCTTCTAGCTGATGTTGAATCCATAGAAGTTGAGCACAGCAACTTCCTGCAGCTATATACTCTGACTCAGCTGTGGAGATGGCCACACTGGTTTGCTTCTTACTACTCCAAGAGATAAGTCTTCCACCTAGGAATTGACAGGATCCAGTTGTGCTTTTTCTATCTTCCTTGCATCCTGCAAAGTCTGCATCTGAATAGCCTGTTAGATCAAAATCTCCATTCCTAGGGTACCAGAGGCCTAGATAAGGTGTGCCCTTTAGATATCTCAAGATTCTCTTGACTGCAGTCAAGTGAGACTCTTTGGGGCAGGCTTGATACCTGGCACAAACACATGTAGAATACATAATGTCAGGCCTACTTGCAGTCAAGTATAGTAAGGAGCCAACTATCCCTCTATACAAGGTTTCATCTACAGGTTTCCCTGCATCATCCTTGCTTAGAGACATACTTGACCCCATAGGAGTCTTCATGGTACTGGAGGAATCCATACCATATTTCCTTATGAGTTCTAGGGTGAACTTAGACTGACATATGGAAAGACCACTTTCAGTCTGTTTAACTTGGAGACCCAAGAAAAACTTCAGTTCTCCCATACTACTCATTTCAAATTGACTCTGCATAAGCTTTGCAAATTTTTTGCAAAGGCTACTTTCAGTAGACCCAAATATAATGTCATCTACATATATTTGAACAAGTATTACTTTGCCTCTAGACTCCCTAAGGAATAGAGTCTTATCTATTTTCCCCCTTGTGAACTTGTTCTCAATGAGGAAACTAGATAGGGTTTCATACCAAGCTCTAGGAGCTTGCTTTAACCCATACAATGCTTTCCTAAGTCTATAAACATAATGTGGAAAAGTAGAATCAACAAAACCTGAAGGTTGCTCCACATATACTTCTTCTTTTAAATTACCATTAAGGAATGCTGACTTCACATCCATTTGGTATACTTTGAATCCTTGGTAGGTTGCATAGGCCAAGAACATCCTTATGGCTTCCAGTCTGGCTACTGGAGCAAAGGTTTGATCAAAATCAATACCTTCTTCTTGCCTATATCCTTTTGCAACCAATCTTGCCTTATTCTTAATGATGACTCCTTGTTCATCTAACTTGTTTCTGTAGATCCACTTTGTTCCTATCACATTGTGATCTTTAGGCTTAGGAACTAAGTCCCAAACCTTGCACCTCTTGAACTGGTTTAGCTCTTCCTGCATAGCTTCAGTCCACTGTGGATCTTGTATAGCTTCTTCAAATTTCTTTGGTTCTATTTGAGACAGAAAACTTGAATATATTGCAGCATTCTGATTTCTGCTCCTTGTCTGAACACCTTGTCTTGGATCTCCAATGATCAGCTCCACTGGATGATCTCTTAGATGCCTGTTGGCTGGAGGCATCCTCACTTCTGGTTGTACTTCTTCATCATCTTCATCATGCTGAGTTCCTTGAACTTCTTCAGCTCCTGGTACATGTAGTTCTCCCCCTGGACATAAGCCATCTTCTTCTACTTGCTGTCTTGCAGCAGGTACATCTTTATGGTTAGCTTGTCCATCTTCTTAGAAAGACCTGTGGGGCTGCACACACTACTAGACAACTCATTGTTAATAAGAAGTGTCTCATCAAAAACTACATGCACAGACTCCTCTACAACTTGTGTAGTCAAGTTGTAGACTCTATAAGACTTACTATTACTGCTGTACCCAACAAACACTCCCTCTTGGGATTTGGCAGCAAACTTAGTTAAGTAAGTCTTCCCATTGTTAAGTATGAAGCATTTACAACCAAAAATCCTGAAATAGGATAGGTTTGGTTTCCTGCCTTTCACTACTTCATAGGGGGTCTTGTTTAACCTTTTAGTTATGGTAGCTCTATTTATCACATGGCATGCAGTGTTTACTGCTTCAGCCCAGAAAAATTCTGGTAGTGAAGAATCACTTAATAGAGTCCTACCAGCTTCTATCAAGGTTCTATTTTTCCTTTCAGCAATGCCATTTTGCTGAGGTGTTCTTGGTGAAGAGAATTCTTGAAATATCCCATAGTCTTCACATAGTTTTGTCATGCTTTCAGATTGAAACTCTGTACCATGGTCACTTCTAATTTTGACCACTGTACAGTTCAATTCATTCTGAATTTGCTTAACAAAACTGTGGAAGACACTAGGTGTTTCAGATTTCTGCTTTAAGAAGAACACCCAGGAAAACCTTGAGTAGTCATCAACAACTACAAAGGTGTAGACCTTCCTACCTAAGCTGTGAACTGGCATTGGACCAAATAGATCCATATGCAAGAGATATAAACATCTCACAGCATCCTTGTTGTCAATGCTTCTAAAGGTGGATTTAGTCTGCTTGCCCTTTTGACAAGCTGAGCAAATGCCATCTTTGACACACTTAACTTGAGGACCATTCCTCACTAACTCTTCACTAAAGAGTTTGCCAATAGTCTTGTAATTAAGATGAGCAAGCCTCTTGTGCCATTTGACACATTGAGAGACTGTCTCATCTGCTACAAGACAAACTGGAGAACTATTGTTCTCAACCATAATGTCTAAACAATAGACATTTCTCTTCCTATAACCTGTCAAAATGATCTTTTGATCACTAGACCTCATGATATGACAACCATTTTTAACAAATGAGATGTCATACCCTACATCACTTAATTGACTTATACTAATGAGGTTATGTTTCAAACCTTTAACATAAGCCACTTGAGTAATGGTTACTAAGTTAGAAGATATGTTACTAAACCCTTTGATGATTCCTTTTTCTGAACCACCAAAGGTCACCTTTGGACCATTCTTGATTGGAATGAAATCCTTCAGTAGTCCCCTAGTTCCAGTCATGTGTCTGGAACATCCACTATCCAAGTACCATGTTGGGGTATGGCCACTTGGATTCTCCTGACTGGGTCCTGGCTGCTCCAGGTTTTTGGTACTTTCAGTCAAAGCCATCAGTCCTTGGCTTTGACAGTCTTCTTGCTCATAGATAGATTCCATGATCTGCATGAACTCTTCTTCTTCTTCAGCAAATAGCCCAATATAGGCTTCAGCATCTGTCTCTGTGTCTGAAGAAGACATATCTGAAAGAGTCTTCTCATTCTTTGCAACAAAGGACTTCTCCTTCTTTCCTTTGAAGTGAGTTTTCTTCTTGTCACTGGATTCCTTCCTTCTTTCAGGACAGTCTGCAATAACATGGCCCTGTCTATTGCAGCAGTAACAAATTATCTTGGATCCAGTTGCCTTACTTGTCTTGGTCCTTTTCTTGTCCTTCTTTGAAGGCTTCTTTTCCAGATACTGAACCTCTTTCCCTTTGGAAGATGAAGGTCTAGACCTCCACTGTTTCTTCTTAAGGAACTTCTGAAAATGTCTGGTGAATGCAGCAAAGTCTTCATCACTTTCACTGCTTGTAGATTTTGTACTTTCAGATTCTTCAGATTCTGATTCAACTACCTCAGGAGGAGGAGTTGATGACTTGGTCCTGCTCTTTCTAGGTACATCTGACTTAAAGGCAACAGTCTTTTCTCTGTATTCAGTCCTTGTTGACTTTTCTTCTTCTTTTCTTACTGACAATTGCATCTCATAGGATAACAACTTGCCAAAAAGTGTGGGAGGAGGAATTTCTCCCAACTTTGCCATTTCTCTGATGGCACAAATCTTGGTGTCCCAGTCTTTGGTTAGGGACCTTAAGAATTTGTCATTCAACTCATAGTTTGTGAACTCTCTTCCATATGACATGAGTTCATTTACAATTCTATAAAATTTCTTATAGCATTCAGTGATGCTATCTCCTCTTCCTTGCCTAAAACTCTCATATTCTTGATTAAGCAAGGACTTCCTATCTTGCCTTACTTCTTCAGAACCTTCCATGTAGACAATGAGGGTATCCCACATTTCTTTTGCAGTTTTACAGTGAATAAGGTTCTGGAAGGTGGCATCATCAATTGCACTGACTATGATGTTCTGTGCCCTTTTGTCCATAGTTGCTAGGACAATCTCATCCTTGGTCATTTCAGAGAAATCCTTTGGAGTCCTCTGATTTGCATCCAAAACTGAAATCTTCATAGGCACATATGGCCCTTCTTTGACTGTGATGTATATTCTAGGGTCAGAGGCTTCCATAAACAGCCTAACCCTCTCTTTCCAGATCCCAAAGATCTCTTTTCTGCATATAGGTAGTTTCATTGAACCCAACTCCTTATGATTCTCTGAAGAACCCATGTTCTTGATTTTCTTGAAACTGTTTCCTGTTTCCTGACTTTAACTGAATCTGCCAAACTGGATCTCCTCAGACAGTTAGTTCTGATTTTGAGGAACCTCCCTCTGATACCACTTGAAAGATATGGTACCTAAACACCTAGAGGGGGGGGGGGGGTGAATAGGTGACCTAAACCTTTTTTAAGTTTTGTTTGACAGCATAACAGTTTATCACAGATTATTACAGTTAACAGCAATTTCAGAAATCACACAGAAAAGCCACAACACAGCACAGCACAGCAGACACACTAAATTTTATAGTGGTTCCCCAATCTTTGGGTACATCCACTTTCCCCCTTCGCCTATCTAGCAGTGTACTAGATTCGGCCAAACTTCTCCACTAGCTCAGAACCCAACAAGGTTCCTACCTCAGGCCCAAAGCCTTACACTCAGCCAAAAGGCCTACACTCAGCCACCCAGGCCTACACTCAGCCAATCAAAGGCCTACACTCAGAGTTCCTCAACTCCTACACTCAGGCACCAAGCCCTACCCTCAGCCTTTATAAAATAGGCTTACAATCACTCAGATCCAATGGATCTTACAAGTTATAATAGAAATTACAAATTCTAACTCTACAACTCAGAAGGAATGAGAGGAGTTGAGAGTTTCTTGGAGAGTTCTTGGAAGAACTCAGCTTGATCCAAACTGACTTAGCTTTCTTCAAAGCTTCTTGAGTAGAACTGAATTAGTCTGAATCTTCTGCAGTTGATCCTTGATCTCTGCTTCTTAAAATCCAGATGACTCTGAATTCTTCTTCTCAGTCCTTAGTTCCAAAGACTGAATCCTTGGTTGGAGCTCTCTCTCTCCAACTACTTAGATCTGCAGTTGGACTGCCTGATCTTCTTGTGTTGATCTTCTGTATATCACTTCTTGATTTAGTCTGATCAACTACTTCAATCACACCATGTAATGTTTGTGAACTTCTTAATTATTATATCTACACCCTTTTCTGTAGACTGTGGGTGCCTATTTATAGGCTTCCTTCATGGTAACCGGCTGATCCGGTTTATAACAGTCTTTTGACTTTGCTGACAGTTGCTGTAGACCGGCTGGATTGGCAGCTGTCATGTCAACCAGTCACTTCTTGAAATTCTCTAACTGTCAGTTAGTGTCGAGACTTTCTGTTCTTAAGTGTCGACACCTATAGACCAAGTGTCGACACATGTTGTGTAAGTGTCGACACAAGTCTTCAAGGTGTCGACACATTCCCTTGTATGTCTCGACACAGTTTCTTCTGCATGTGTCGACACTGAAATTGAGTGTCGACACAAGCACTTGTACCTCATTCTTTCTATATTCTTCTAAGTGTCGACACATCTCCTTTGTGTCGACACATCTTCATGTGTAGAAACTGTCAAGTGTCGACACGGCTTCCTGGTGTCGACACAAGTCTTCATTCTTAGTTCTTCAGCTGAGTGTCGACACATTCCATTAGTGTTGACACTTATACTTAGAATATTTTACAAGTTTTCTGTTCTTTGCTAAGTGTCGACACAGCTCCTTGTGTCGACACTATCTTCAAGTGTTGAGTCTTCTGGTTATGTGTCGACACATTGTGCTGAGTGTCGACACATTCTTTAAGTGTTGACTTCTTTGAGTGTGTGTCGACACATTGTGCTGAGTGTCGACACATTCCTTTAGTGTTGACTCTGCTGAATGAGTGTTGACACATTGTGTTGAGTGTCGACACTTGTACTTAGTCTCTGCAGAATTATGCTGAGTGTTGACACAACTCCAAGTGTCGACACTGTCTGGTGTTGACTCAGCTCTTCAAGGTGTCGACACTTCTGCTAAGTGTCGACACAGCTCTTCTGCATCCTTCTACACTGAGTGTCGACACAGCTCCAAGTGTCGACACTTTCTGACTGATGTCAACACTTCTTCCCAGGTGTCGACACAATGACTCCAAATGTCGACACTGCTTGTCTGGGTGTCGACACAAGCTTTCTCAAGTGTCGACACTTTGCCTCTGGGTGTCGACACATGGACTTAGAAATTTTCAGCTTCAGTCCAGTGTATACCTAACCTGTACAAATAACTCAAACAAACATCAAATACATTCTGATGTATATCATTGAGTTAGGTGAGGCTTCTTCAAATCAGGTACATTTGACCAATGTACCCAACAACAAAAAAGTTATTGCTTATGCCTCTAGACAGTTAAATGATGTTGAGAAAGATTATCCAACCCATGATTTAGAATTAGCAGCAGTAGTGTTCGCGTATAAAATATGATGCCACTATTTGTATGAGGTCAGATGTGAAATATTCAAGGATCATAAAAACTCAAAGTATATTTTTACATAGAAAGAATTGAATCTCCGTCAACTATATTGGTTGGAATTCATTAAAGACTATGATGTTGATATCCAGTATTACCCAGGTAAAGCTAATACTATAGCTGATGCACTAAGCCGAGAGAGTATAGTTTCGCTCTCACTAATAAGGCAGTATAATCAAAATTTAATTCAATAATTACAAAAGATGAAAATATCTCTTATGTTTACATCCTGTTATTTCAAATGCAGTGCTAGTTATTTCAAATGCAGATCCAATATCCAATTAAAGAGAGAACCTTGAAAGCAATTTCTCAGGATCCCTTCTTTGTAAACTTAATGGAGAATGTAAAGAAGGGAGAATCAAATAATTTTATAGAAAAAGAGAGACTACTATTCATGAATGATAGACTTTGTATTCCAAATGCAGACAATATAAGGACTAATATTTTATATAAAGCGCATAATACACCATATTCTATTCATCCTGGTCATACTAAAATGTATCATGACTTAAAGCAAATTTTCTGATGGCCAGGGATAAAGAAGGATGTGATTGCGCATATTGCTAAATATCATACCCGCTAGGTAGTGAAAGTGGTATATATAAAACCAAGATGCTATCTCAAATCATTACCTATTCTAGAATGAAAATGAGACGACATTGTGATGTATTTTGTTTGGGGTTTTCCACGAAGCAAGCAAAGAAATGACTGTGTTTGGGTAATAATTGATTGTTTGACAAAGAGTGCACACTTTATTGGCGCAAACCAAAGCGGACCAACCAAAAAATTGGTAGATGAATACATTAATGCTATCGTTAAGCTCTATGGAATACCCCGAACAATTGTTTCAGACAAAGATGGTCGATGCACATCTGATACTTGGACGCTGGTACATAAGCAATTGGGGACAAAGTTGTACAACACAATGTTCTAGACGGACAATCAGAACACACGATTCAATTACTAGAAGATTTATTAAAAATGATTGTCCTTGCTATAAGAGGTTCACAGGAAAAATACTTATCACTAGTTGAATTGCGTATAATAACAGCTATCAATCAACGATTCAAATGAACCATTTTGAAGCGTTATATTGAAGAAAATGTTGAACTCCTCTAAGTTGGGCAGAAGATGGAGAAAGCAGGATATATAATAAGGAAACGACGGACAAATTGTAGGGAAAAATTTTATTTATACAAAAGAGAATGAAGATTGCTCAAGACTGTCAACAAAAGTACTATAATGAATAACACTGTCAGGTAGAATTTAATGTTGGAGATCAAGCATGTCTAAAGCTAAAACCATTTAAAGGCTTCTCAAGACTACGAAAGATTGAAAAATTGAGTCCACAATATGTATGGCCTTTTCTGATCATTGATTGTGTGGGAGATATGATATACATATTGACATTAACAGATGTCCTGCAAAATCTCCATGATGTTTTTCATGTGTCGTCATTGTGAACATATAATATCGATTGAGATAAGATCATTTCTCATACAAATGTGCACATTGAACCTGAATTATTAAGCCCAACAAAACCTTATCAAATCCTTGACTGACAAACTAAATGATTATAGAACAAGCATGTTAATTTTGTAAAAGTTTGGTGGAAAGGAAACCAAAAGAGTGAAGCCACATGAGAGCGAGAAGATCTATTCTAGAGCTTGTTTCCAACATTCTAAAGTACGTCATTTTCAAGGATGAAATTTTTTATAAGGAGGGGTGTAATTGCGACGCCCAAAAGGTCGTCACAATATAAGGTAAATAAAATTTTATAGACGAAATAATTTTAAAATGATCGCCACAACAAAATTTAAATTAATATAAATGTTTTGGGTTATGAATAATGAGCATAACATTTATTTTAAGTGTAGACAAACAAATTTAAATATTCATGCATGGGTGTGCCGATAACAATTTTTATTAAATGAAAAAATTGTTTTAGAAACCAAAATTTAACTTAGATTTTATTTGGGATTCAGTACTTAAGGAAAGACTTGGACCGCTCCCCTTTAGGGGGTGAAATAAAATAAAAAAAAGCTTGGATCGGCTATTGCTTTAATGTGGCGAGAGGGGATTGAACCGACAACAATTGAGTGGTGGGGAAATAAATCCTGTGAGTGTGAGCCGTTGGAACCATTCTTTCGCATTCTCTCCCCATTACCACGTACTTTCTCTTAGGGCTTTTAGAAAACCGACTGTTGCCCGATGTTCCCCCATCTTCTCCACTACAAGAAAATTGAGTTTTGGCGTCAATTGCCATAGGGGAAGCTTGCGACTTCATGTACCAAGGAGAAAAAACCTCTCGCCACTACTCCTAAGCCTCACCGTGAGTTTCAGAGCCTTAACTGAGCAAAGAATCCTACGTTTTTTCATCTCTTATACTATCTCTCATTGTAAGTATATATATTTATTTTGTTTGGTCCTTTGTGGTTTTGGATAGTGATTTTGGGGATTAACTTTATAAAGTCCCTCCCCTTACCAGGGAGTTACCCGGGTCTTATGCCCAAGACCTCCGCTTTACGATGACACCAACTGCCGAGTTATTCGCCACCACACAATGCCGATCCTACCGGCTAGAACGATCATATCATAAGTAGGCCAATTTGTAAGAATTTAAGTAAAACTACAACAGTAAGTCCACAAATCACAACATATTATCATATATATATATATATATATATGAAATAGTAGTCCAACAATGAGTAGAAAAAAGCGTAAGGGCTTATGCCTGGTACATGTCCAAAATGAAAGTACAAAATCTCTTTCTCACAACATATCTAAGCGGAAACTAAAATAAAACACGCATCATCATGACGTTTAGTAGTGATAGTAATAGTGTGCGACAACTACTCCTCAAGTCCTGCCTCCTCGAGCTGCTCATCCCTCCGGGTGGTACCACTGCTACGGCTCCATGCGCTCCTAAAATGATGTGGTCCACCGACCGTTAGTCAAAAAGACTATGTCGCTTTGTCCTCGCCTTACCCCCTCGACTCTTATGCACCACGCGAGAGGAAGAAAGAGGAGGACAACAAAGCAGTATAAAAAAGCAAGTGATATGACTCTAACTAGCAGTATATATAAGTATAAAGAAAATTTCTATAAGACAGTTATAGTAAAGTAAGAACAATACAGTAATGTACAGTAAAGTAAACAAGTTACACTACCATCACAAAACACGCCTTAACTTGTATGAATGCCAATACAAACTTATAAGTTAAGGTTTCCAAAGTAACTCATTATATAAAAGAGCACATACTAATTTATATGATGAGCGTCTGCAATTATAATCTAAGATATACTAATTAATAAATGACATGCTATGCGATGCAATGCAATGAATTGTGATGCAACTCTCCCACCCGACTCTGTGCACAGATCTTTCAAACATTCCCCACTTTTTGGAGGTAGCTAGCCTCTCAGGTACCAACTGTCGTAGCTCACAGTGGAAGTGAAGCGACTACCTCCACTCCCAGGCAGACAAACACACTACCAGGCCTAGACCTTACGTATGCCTGAACGCTAAGAACACAACAATAGAGCTCTCGCGTACTCTTGCTGGAACTCCACCAGTCTTTATGGTAGGGTGTACGTTTAGGGGATAGTCCTACAGACCACACCGCAGTATAAACAACCTACTGGCCCCTAAAACCTACACTCCTCACTAAGGTCAACGTACTTCCATCGGTGTGCCGACTAGACCAGTACCGAATGAACCACCACAATAAGCACAATCCAGGTATAGCAATACCTATCTGAGCATCCAACCCACATGACCATCCCATCCTCAAATCTTATATATCACTGAGCCTTCAGCTCGTAGGACCTTACGTCCTTAAGTTATCACTACCCCGAGCCACCAGCTCGTACGACTAATGAGTTCTGAATCACTCCAAACCATACACGAGTGAGGTTGCTATGTTATTACTTCATCCTATTAGACTATTGTTTAACTTTTAGTTGTACATAACGATTTATGGTTACTCTTGGACTTCCCAAGGTCTACTCGGTGAAGGGCTCGCAGCGGTACTAGGAGATAAGATGGGCTGAAGCTCAAGTCTCCCTTTCTCAAGATAATTAATAATATTGATGCTACCCTTATTCAAAACCCTCTCTCAAGGTTACTCTTGGATTTACATTAAGTGTTTTATGATCTCAAGGAGGAGGGACGATTTTTCGTCGGACGCCCAATATAACTACGCCTCTTAGTGCTTGTACACATTACTTTTCTCATACTTAATGACATGACCAAGAACTTCAACTAGAAGTCTTTTCCCATCAAATCATGATTATAGTTCAGATATGAACCACTCTTGTGATCACAATCACGTCTACCACAACACTCGATCGGTTGATGCGCGAAAACGGCACCAGAGCAGCTAACATGGAGGGGGTGTTCGATCTCACAAGCTAGGAGAGAAAGATGACGAAGGTTGCGGGGGAAGAAGAAAGAAAGAAGCTTCTGAGTGCTCGAGAGTGGAGCAAACGCTTGTCAAGGAGGTTGCGAGGATAGAGGAGAGGGTGCTGAGAGCAGCCGGGAAGGCTGAAGAGAGGAGGAGGTTGATCAAGAGCTGTCGAGCAGACGGTTAATATGACAGTTGTGCTTGCAGGTTGGTTGCCGAGAGAGCTAAGCTGAGCTAGGAAGAAGGGAAAGAGAGAAGGGCCCGCTAGCAGCGGCAACAGCAGACTTCGCCCGCCGCGGCTTAAACGCCACTCTTACGACAAGCTTTTTTTTATTAATAGCGAGAGTTACAAGCTTGCCAATACACCTTTACAACAAAGCAATATAGGGTACAAGAAGGAAGCTGGCGGCTAAGGAAGAAGAATGCCAGAGGAGGCCGCGCGGACTGAAGAGCGAAGCTGGCAGGCCGCGCGGTTAAGGGAATCGGGAGACCGCGCGGACTGGAGAACCAAAGGCTGGCAGGCCGTGCGACTAAAGGCACTGAGACGGGTGCGGTATGAGAAAAGGAGTCCGCAGGTGTTGGGCTGGCTGGCTGACTTCGAGAGTGAGCACCTTGGCGATGACGAGAGCTCCCCCTCATGAGAGGCATGTGGGGTTATTTATTGGCCCGAGGAGGTAACGGCTTGCGGTGACGTTACCCCCGGTGAGACGGTAACTTGAGCGAGATGGAGACGGAGTCCGCTGAGTCCGCCATAGGCCGCGCGGACTGGGACTTGGTACTGAAGCCGGAGCTGCTGTCGGCAAAATGGGAGACTTATTGGCGGACTGCGATGCGGGTTCGCGGAGTCCGTCACTGCTGAGCTGGGACTGTCCGCCTACTGCTGGGGTGGCGGATGCTTCAAGCTTTGTGGCGGACTGCGAGGAGAATCCGTGAAGTCCGCCACTGCTGAACTAATCGATCTGCAAGGGGTGCGGGAAACAGAGTGCCCGCGGAGTCCGACGAGTCCGCACTAGGTTATGCAGACTGATACTGCCTTCTGGAGGATCTGATGCCTGACGGGCTGGAAAGAGTCCGCTACTACTGACTGAGTCCGCACCAAGGCTGCGGACTGAGGGGGAAGTCTGCTACTACTGGCTGAACCTGTGATAGGCCTGCGGACTGAGGAGGAGTTGGCCCCGCTGCTGCCATGAAGCTTGTGCTGGCTAAGGAAAGGGCGGACTACATAGAGAGTCCGCTAAGTCCGCGTATGTTGGAGATGGAGAGCCTGGCTGTTGAGGCTGTTGGGGTTCAGCGACGAAGGCGAACTAGAAGTCTTGATCGCACTTCGAGTCCGCCCAGCTCGCAAGGGACTTGGACGTTGCTGCTGGTCTTAGAGGGTAGCCGGAGTTGGAGCCCGCGCCCTGTAGGCGGGCTGGAGGAGTCGTCTGCCCATGCTGCTGGTGGCAAGGACTGAGCGACCTGCCGATCTTATCGAGGTAGACCGCACGTGTTGGCGAGGCAGAAGCTGCAGTAGCTGGCTGACGGCTTGGGCGGATAGGGAGTTGAGTCTGGTAGAGAGGGAACTGCGGAAACAACCTAGCGGTAAAGCTGAAAAGGGGGCGGCCTGCAGAGGCGCACTGCGGAAGCAGTCCGCGGACCCTATCGACCAAGGAAAGGCACGCCTCTTGGGGTTCAGACCGCTGAACCGTGCAGGCCGCGCGGCCTAAGCGGACAGAGAATTATGTCCGCCTAACCTAGGGAATCACGGCCTCCAGGAGGGACCCGGGGCAAGCCGTGACGAGCGAGCTGGCTCCCTTGGGAAGGATCGCCGATTTCGAGGTTAACATAATCCCCACACTTTTTTAAGTTCCGAATTGAACTTCAAAAAAGTTGGAGACCCACGAAAATCGTGATCCACCCCAATGGAAAGAGAAGGGGGCAAGGAGAGATAAAACCTGAAGCCTCTCCTTAGGAGTTTGGTGCTGCCTGTCTATTTTCCTGCAAGGGGAAAGTTAGGGTATGCATGTATGGGTGGTACATCTTGTGTGTACCTGAGTTTGCTTTTGCAAAATGAAGAAGATGTGTCTTCCACTAAGTTCTGCAGAAATGAAAGTGAGAGGAAAACACAGAAGAATAATAACTTGCAAGTACCTGATGGAGGCTTGCAAGCACCCATTATCCTCTACAAAAAGGAAGGATGAAGAGTATACAAGAAGGAAAAAATGAACTGCAAGTACCTGGAAGGAATTTGCAAGTCTTTGCTGGTTCCTGTAAAAGAAGAGTTAAAAGTATGCACAATATATGAAAGTAACTTGCAAGTACCTGTGAAGAAACTCGCAAGTATCGGATGATCTCTGCAAAATGAGAGTTAGGAACAAACATGATATATGTGAGTAGCTTGCAAGTACCTGTGAAGAAACTTGCAAGGGTCTGCAGATCTCTGCAAGAAAAGAGTTAGGTGCAGGTATTGTATACAAAAATAAGCTGCAAGTACCTGGATATGACTTGCAGGTGTCTACTAATCACTGCAAAGAAAAGAGTGAGCAGCAGACATAGAATAATTAATTAAACTGCAAGTACCTGGATGAGGCTTGCAGGTGTCTATTGATCTCTACAAAAAGAAGAGTTAGAAGCAGACAATATATATGAAAGAAGCTTGCAAGTACCTGTAGAGAAGGCTTGCAAGTGTCTGCTAGTCTCTGCAAGAAAAGCGTTAGAAGCAGACAAAACATGTAAATAGCTTACAAGTACCTGGGAGAGGGCTTGTAAGTGTTTGCTAATCTCTGCAAGGAGAAGACTTAGAAGCAAACATATATATGAAAGAAGCTTGCAAGTACCTGTGGAGAGAAGGCTTGCAAGTGTTAATTATTGATGAGATAAGGCCGATATGACCAAATAGTAAGAAAAATGCCTGATGATCTCTTTCTCATGAAGCCCAGATCAATAAATCGAGCGTTAACTGTTGATATGACGGGATGGACATGATCAGATTAGTAGAGAAGGAACTTGACGAATTCTGCCAATCTTAACTAGATTGCAATAGCAGGGTTTGATGATCGAGGAGTAAGATTCTTTGATCAATGTTTGATACCATTAGATTTTGATAAGAGTAATGAATAGCTCTGTGAACCATCATCTGATATAGCTAGAGCAAGCGATGCATATAAGATGAGCATAAGTAAATGCTGGAAATCTTTTTGGTAGGTCAGATTAACCTGTTCACCTGTGAAATAAGGCAGTTGACAAAAAAAGAGGTCTATACTCGGAGATGACTAAATAAGGCTGGATGCTGCCACAGGTGTTCCCCGTGGGCCTTATGCATCACTTGCCTAAGAAAATCATCCCGAGTATAGTCCTACTCAAAGCGGGCTGGCCGCGCATCCTCTAAGAGGGCACAAAGGAGGAAAGCAGGGGAAAATCCTGAGAAGGATCGCTAGATGCACTGCTCTCTTGCCTTGGGTACAATCACTACTGATCAATGAGATAAGTTGCGCCAAGTGGCCTATTGCTTGTCTGCGGATTGATTAGTGGAGTTATGGGAACCCGCGAAGGCACGGATCGAGAGTACCATAGAGTGTTCGGCCATCACAGTTGTGAGATGATCAAAGAGATAAGGTTACGCTTGATCGTCATTGCTTGTCAAGCAAAGATCATCGTAACTGTAATGTATCCTTTACGAAGCACAGCAGAGCTAACACACGGGGCTCCCCTAGCACACACTCTGTGTTAAATGCCGGCTAGGATCCTAAGTTTGAAGCCCAACATCGTAGATTGAACAGCTCCCACTACACATATGGGTATACTCCCGTCATATGTGGTTGAAGCGGTCGTGCCAGAGAACAAACTACGGAGGGAGCATTCCAGACTTGGCGATATCTCATTGGTGTAGTGATCTCTTTGGCAAAGAGAAAAGATAGAGAAGGAAGCATCACAAGAAGGGAACTGTGTCAGTATAAGATCCCAGATAAAAGCTTTGTTGAAAAACAGTAATGAACACTGAGAAGTGCTTTGAAATGAAAATGTCTGAAAAAAGTGAGAGCAAGAGTTGAGATAACCCATCAAAGTTGTGAGGAGCTTTGGAGGACTGTGAAGTCCTTTGCTTGCTTAGAATAGCCTTCCAAGCATACCCTCATCGTCGGCATCGAAGCATTCAACAGTTTTGTTAACAACGAGGAGAGGAGGCTCTTCGACTAGGTTCACTCCTTTTGAGGAGCGAGGAACATCTGCAACTTCTTTGCCCTTTGAGGTTGCTGGATCAGGGAGATCTTCTTTGGGAAGCAGGTCACGCATCTTACCCTGCCGGAGCATCCTTTGCACAAGCTGGCGGAGTGCTCGGCAGTACTCAGTCAAGTGACCTGGCTCTTTGTGGAACTCGCAGTATGGCTCTGAGTCTCTAGACCTTTGATCGGCTGGTCGGTAGGGCTTCTTGTAGTTTGCCCTGTCTTTCATAATTTGGATTACTTCTTGCATGGCCTCGTCAAGATCAGACTCATGCAAGTCATTGTCTTGCTGATGATGAACTGTTGCTGTTTGCGAAGACAGAGCTAGTGGTAGCAATGAATCTTGAGCACGTTCACAGCTCGGGAAGGAGTATCGAAGGCGTTGAAACCTTCTCTCCTTTCTTGAGTGAGATGGGAAATGATTGTGAGGAGACCTCGGAGGCTGCTTATGAGAAGGATCTTTCTCTGATATGAGCTTGGAGACCTTTCTTGAGTGAGTTGGCTAAGGCAATGAACTCTTGGTACGTTCTTGGTGCACGGACATTGGCTTCTGTTGGGTACATTGGAAAATGTGTACTAGATTTGAAGAAGCCTCACCCTACTCAATGATATACATCAAGGTGTATTTAATGTGCTTTGAGTTTATATGTGCAGGTTAAGTAATTGCAGGAAATACAGAAAAGTTTCTAAGTACATGTGTCGACACATAGAGATGATGTGTCGACACTTATGAAAGCTTGTGTCGACACCTAGAGAAGCTGTGTCGACACTTGGAGTAATTGTGTCGACACCAGGAAAGGCAGAGTCGACACCAGAAGAAAAGTGTCGACACATACAGGCAGTGTCGACACACTGTGAAGAATTGTCAACATAATCTATGTCGACACTTAGAGGCAGTGTCGACACCTAGAGAATCTTTGTCGACATCAAATATGTCGACACCAGGAGGCTGTGTCGACACTCAGCAAGCTTCAACAAAGTTAAAGTACTTGTGTCGACACAAAGGAGATGTGTTGACACTCAGCAAGTTTCAACACATGAAGGCATGTGTCGACACAAAGGAGATGTGTTGACACTCAGCAAGTATCAACAACAAAAGAAGATGTGTCGACACAAAGGAGATGTGTCGACACATAGCAGAATTCAGCTAAGTGTTAAAGAAAAAGTACTTGTGTCGACACACTCAATCTGTGTCGACACATTCTACAAAAGGCTTGTATCGACACACAGAATCAGTGTCAACACATTCTGAAGAAGCAGTGTCGAGAAGCTGTTACAATAACACAAGGAGTTGTGTCGACACCATCAAGGCTAGTGTCGGCACTTAGTTCACTTGTGTCGACACTTGGTCTATTTGTGTCGACACATAATGAAGATCAGTCTCGACACTTTCAGACAGAGACAGTATTTTCAAGAAGTGACTGGATGACTTGACAGCTGCCATTTCAACCGGTCAACTGCAACTGTCAGAGCTGTCAGAAGTTCGTTAGAAACCGGATCAGCCGGTTACCTTGGAGGAAGACTATATAAAGGTCTTTCTCCTTCAACAGAAAATAATAGAACACAACTAAAGAATTAATCAGAAGATTAAGAAGATCAATACAGATCCAGAGAAAACTGTAAATCAGTATTTTGAAGAAACTTCAGATTTACTTGGAGAGAGAACTCCAGTAATTGAAGTCAAGAAAGAGACTTGTTAATCAAATCTCTTAAGAAGCAGATTCTGAACCATACTGCAAAGTAGGATCCAGATTTATTTATCCATCCTAAGAAGGAAGTTGTCAGCCGGTCTACTTCAAGAAGATCATCTTTACTGAGTTCAGACTCAAGAAGCCTTGAAGAAAGCAAAGACAAAGTTGATCTCAGGAATCAGTGCTATCAAGAACTGATCAAGAAGGTTGCCCTCTTCATTCTCTCAAACTGAGTGGTGATCTAAAAACATTTTATTATCTTTTTATAGGATCCTAAGGGATCTGAGTTGTATGCCTAAATCTATAAAGGCTGAGGTAGGGCTTTTGAGCCTGAGTGTAGGAGAATCAATTCTCTGAGTGTAGGCCTTGTTGAAGGCTGAGGTAGGGCTGTTAGCCTGAGTGTAGGTCTTGTTGAAGACCTAGTGGTATGGCTTTGTGCCTGAGTTGTAGGAGTGGGGACACTCTGAGTTGTAGGAACCTGTTTGGGGTTCTGAGCTGTAAGATCTGAGGATCTGAGGAGAAGTGCTGAAGTTAGGCCGAATCTAGTACACTACTAGATAGGCGAAGGGGGAAAGTGTATGTACCCAGACCTTGGGGAACCACTATAAATACTGTGTGCATTCTGTGTATGTTTGTTTCTATGGTTGCTGTGTTGTGATAGTTGTAGAATATTGCAAAATCAGGTTTAATTGTACATAGTTTCTGCCTTAAAATTAAAAAAAGGAAAAGTACACCTATTCACCCCCCCTCTAGGTGGTTAGGCACTATTTATTTCAAGTGGTATCAGAGGGAGGTTACTCAAAAAGGGACATAACAGTCTGAGTAAGATCCTGTAGGCAGATTGAGAACAAACAAGAATCAAGAAAATGGGTTTTAGTGAGAATCACAAAGTGCTGGGGTCCATGAAATTGCCAATATGTAGAAAAGAGATATTTGGCATATGGAAAGAGAGGGTTAGACTTTTTATGGAAGCTTCTGACCCAAGGATATATATTACAGTTAAAGAAGGCCCATATGTGCCAATGAAGATATCCATTCTGGATGCAAATCAGAAAACTCCCAAGGACTTCTCTGAAATGACTAAAGATGAAATCATTCTGGCTACTATGGACAAGAGAGCCCAGAATATAATTGTTAGTGTCATTGATGATGCAACATTTCAGAACTTAATTCATTGTAAAACCTCTAAAGAAATGTGAGACACATTAATAGTTTATATGGAGGGATCAGAAGAAGTAAGACAAGATAGGAAGTTCTTGTTAAATCAGGAATATGAAAGCTTCAGATAAGGAAAGTCTGATAGCATTACTGAATGTTACAAGAAGTTCTATAGGATAGTCAATGAATTGATGTCCTATGGAAGAAAATTCAGCAACTATGAGCTAAATGACAAGTTCTTAAGATCCCTGACTAAGGACTGGGACACCAAGATTTGTGTCATTAGGGAAGTGGCCAAACTAGCTGACATACCTCCTCCAACTTTGTTGGGAAAACTGCTATCTTATGAGATGCAGTTAATGGCTAGAAAGGAGGAAGAGAAAAATACTAGAGTGGAGCACAAGGAAAAGACTGTGGCCTTCAAGACTGAAGCCACTAGGAAGTATAGAAGTAAGTCTCCATCTCCACCTCAAATAGTTGCTGAAGTTGTGACAGATAATTCAGATAGCAAGAATTCAAATAGCAGTGAAAGTGATGAAGACTTTGCTGCTTTTACTAGGCATTTTCAAAAGTTTCTGAAGAAGAAGCAGTGGAGGTCTAAGCCTTCCACTTCTCATCCAAAAGATGACTACTATCAGAAAAGAAAGTCATCAAGGAATGACAGAAGCAGGTCCAAGCCAAGCAAAGCTACATCTTCAAAGATTGTGTGCTATTGCTGCAATAGACAGGGACATGTAGTGGCTGAATCTCTTGAAAAAAGGAAGGAGTCAGCTGACAAAAAGAAGACTCAGTTTAAGGGAAAAAAAGGAAAAGTCCCTTGTTGCTAAGAAAGACAAAAGTCTGACTGATCAGTCATCTTTAGAAACAGAATCAGAAGCTGAAGCCTACATTGTATTATTTACTGAAGAGGAAGAAGATGATTTCATGCAGCTAATGAACTCAATTTATGAGCATGAGGACCATCAGTGCAAGAGACTGATGGCTTTATCTGAAGGAGATAAGAACCAGGATCAGCCTGGACCAAGTAAGGTACAAAGTTGTTCTTCTAGTTCAATTTATAGTACTGAGTCAGAATTAGATACATCTGCATCAAGTGATGTGGGTGGGTCTGAATCTGAAGGAGATATTCATCAGTTAATTGATGAATATAGGGACTTGTTGCAGGCCTTGAAGAAAAGCAAAACCTTGGCCAAAACTCAGGCAAAGGAGATTGCTAGTCTTAAATTGACTGCTGCTGATTCAGACAAGTTGTTAGATCAGAAACTGAATGAAATAGCCAGACTGAAGAACATTATTATTATTCAGATGGGTACTATTACATTTAAGAATGATTAGATCAGAAATCTGGAGATTAGACTTCAGAAAGAGAGAGAGATAGTTGTAAGTTTTTCTAAACCTAAATCTGTTTTACCCTTGATAGATGAGTTTGTACCACAAAAGGGTAAGACTGGATTGGGGTTTAAAAAACCTGCCTGGACTGCTAGGTCCAAATCTAAGGGCAAAGCCCCTGCACAAAACATAAATCCTGCTGTAGATACTTCAGTCAGGGTAGTACCTAAACAAAGGTACAACAGGTTTGAGTGCTGGTGTTGTGGCAAGATAGGCCACTTTGCCTTAGATTGTTGGCATAATTCAAGTGTCAAGGAGAGTAACAAACTGCCTGCTAGAAGAGCTACATGTAGTTTTGTTAAAAGTCAGACTAACCTGCACCAAGGACCCAAGAGTTATTTGGGTTCTAAGGTTAAGTAATCTGTTTTGCAGGTGAGTCCAAGTGGCCATGCCCCTATATGGTACTTGGACAGTGGATGTTCCAGGCACATGACTAGAACTAGGGGGTTGCTGAAGGACTATACACCTATCAAGGATGGCCCTAAAGTTACCTTTGGTGGTTCAGAAAAAGGAATCATCAAAGGCTTTGGTAACATTTCTAGTAACCAAATTACTATCACTCAAGTGGCCTATGTGAAGGGTTTGAAACACAACCTCATTAGCATAAGTCAGCTGAGTGATTTAGGATATGACATCTCATTTATCAAGAATGGTTGTCATATCAAAAGGTCAAGTGATCAAAAGATCATTCTGACAGGATATAGGAAGAGAAATGTCTATTGTCTTGACTTTGTGTGAGAGAACAATGTTTCTCCTATTTGTCTTGTAGTTGATGAGAGAGTCTCACATTGTGTTAAATGACACAAGAGGCTGACTCATCTTAACTATAAGATAATTGGCCAACTCTTAAGCAAAGAGTTAGTGAGGAATGGTCCTCAAGTTAAGTGTATAAAGGATGAGATATGCTCAGCTTGTCAAAAAGACAAGCAGACCAAATCCACCTTTCATAGCCTTGAGAACAAGGATTCTGTGAGGTGTCTATACCTCTTGCATATGGATCTTTTTGGTCCTATGCCGGTTCACAGTCTAGGTAGGAAGGTCTACATATTTGTGGTAGTATATGACTATTCAAGATATTCCTAGGTGTTCTTCCTAAGGCAAAAATCTGAAACCCCAAGTATCTTATATAGTTTTGTTAAACAAATTCAGAATGAGTTAGACAGTACAGTGGTCAAAATCAGAAGTGACCATGACACTGAATTTCAGTCTGAAAGTATGACAAAACTGTGTGAAGAATTTGGGATTTTTCAGGAATTTTCTTCACCAAGAACACCTCAGCAAAATGGTATTGCTGAAAGGAAGAATAGAACATTGATAGAGGATGATAGAACCCTATTGGGTGACACTTCTCTCCCAGAATATTTCTGGGCTGAGGCAGTAAATACTGTTTGTCATGTGATAAATAGGGCTACTATCACCAAGAGCCACAAGAAGACCCCCTATGAGATTGTGAAGGGCAGAAAACCAAATTTATCCTATTTCAGGATCTTTGGTTGCAAGTGCTATATACTTAACAATGACAAGTCTTATCTAACCAAGTTTGCTGCCAAATCCCAAGAGGGGATATTTGTTGGGTACAACAACAATAGTAAGGCTTATAGGGTCTATAACTTGATTACTCAAGTTGTAGAAGAGTCTATACAAGTAGTCTTTAATGAAACAAGACTCATTAACTGTGAATTGCCAAGTAGTATTTGCAGCTCTACAGGTATAACTGATAGGCTGGACAAGCTTACCATTATAGAAGGTTCTACTGCAACTCAGCATGCAGAAGATGGTGGCTGCTGTCCAGGGGGAGTACAAGACTCTCTAGATGCAGAAGAAGACCAAGAGGTGCAGTTAAATGAAGAGGCTAGAGGAGTTCAACCTGAAGACAGACTACCTCCAGCAAATAGACACTTAAAGGATCATCCAGCCAATCAAATAATTGGAGATCCCAGACAAGGAGTGCAAACAAGGAGCAGGAATATGAGTACAGTTCTTTACTCCAGTTTCCTATCCCAAGTAGAGCCAAAGAAATTTGAAGAAGCAGTTCTAGACTCTCATTGGATTGATGTCATGCAAGAGGAGCTGAATCAATTCAAAAGATGCAAGGTCTGGAAGCTAGTTCCTAAACCCAAGGACCACAACATCATTGGAACTAAGTGGATCTTTAGGAACAAGTTGGATGAGAATGGAATCATTATAAAAAATAAAGCTAGACTGGTTGCAAAAGGATATAGACAGGAAGAAGGTATTGATTTTGATCAAACCTTTGCTCCAGTAGCAAGACTGGAAGCAATAAGGATGTTTCTTGCCTATGCAACATATCAAGGGTTCAAGGTATATCAAATGGATGTTAAGTCAACTTTCCTAAATGGAGATCTAAAGGAAGAAGTCTATGTAGAGCAGCCCTCAGGTTTTGTTGATTCTCTTAAACCTGATTATGTATATAGACTTAGGAATGCTTTGTATGGGTTAAAACAAGCCCCAAGGTCTTGGTATGAAACACTGTCTAGTTTCCTCATTGAGAACAAATTCTCAAGGGGGAAAATAGACAAGACTCTATTCCTGAGGGAATCTAAAGGCAAGATTATCTTAGTCCAAATATATGTAGATGACATAATATTTGGGTCTACAGAAAGTAATCTTTGCAGAAAGTTTGCAAAACTTATGCAAGAAAAATTTGAAATGAGCAGTATGGGGGAACTTAAGTTCTTCTTGGGTCTCCAAGTAAGACAGACTGAAGATGACATGTACATATGCCAGTCTAAGTTCACCCTAGAGTTGATAAAGAAGTATGGTATGGAATCATCCACTACCATGAAAACTCCTATGGGGTCAAGCATGTCTCTAAGCAAAGATGATGCAGGGAAACCTATAGATGAAACTTTGTATAGAGGGATAGTTGGCTCCCTACTGTATTTGACTGCTAGTAGACCAGATATCATGTATGCTATATGTGTCTGTGCTAGGTACCAAGCATGCCCTAAAGAATCTCATCTGACTACAGTCAAAAGGATTTTGAGATATCTTAAGGACACACCTTATCTAGGCCTTTGGTACCCTAGGAATGGAGATTTTGTACTGACAGGTTATTCAGATGCAGATTCTGCAGGCTGTAAGGAAGATAGGAAGAGTACTACAGGAACCTGTCAATTTCTAGGTGGAAGGCTGGTGTCATGGAGCAGTAAGAAGCAGACCAGTGTGGCAATCTCCACAGCTGAGTCAGAATATGTGGCAGCAGGAAGTTGCTGTGCACAACTTTTGTGGATTCAGCACCAACTAGAAGATTATGGTATCCATGTAAGTAGAACACCTTTATTTTGTGATTCTACAAGTGCCATTTCTATTGCAAATAATCCTGTCTCACATAGTAGGACTAAGCACATAGATATTAAATACCATTTTCTTAGAGAACATGTAGAAAAAGAGGACATTTCCATATAATATGTTAACACAGATAATCAGGTTGCTGATATGTTTACTAAACCCCTAGATGAAACCAAATTCAATAATTTTAAAATTGAATTAGGAATGTTAAACTTAGAATAGTTTAAAAAATTGGCTAAATAAAATGTTGTCGACACACAGAGTTATCTGTGTCGACACATAGAAGTGGTGTCGATATTTCAGAGAAATGGTGTCGACACATCTAGAAAGTCTGTATCGACACTTCAGAGAATTAGTGTCGACACATCCAGAGTAGGTGTCGACACATCTAGGGTGGTGTCAACACTTAGATTTTACACTAATTTCGTCGAGTAGAGTTTCGACTAATCGTCGAGCTGAGATGTATAAGTGTCGACACATATATTCTGTCGACTATATTTGTGTCGACACATAGTTGTCAATACATTAGAAGTAAGTGTCGACACTTTTCAACAGTGTCGACACATTTCAAGTATTTTGACGCGCCTTTTCACCTTTGATTTTAGAAAGGTATAAATAGGTCTTCACCATTGTTTGTCGACACGCTCACCATAGTTTCGAGACCAAACTTGTGTGTCGACATCTCTCTTTTCTAAATTCAAAATTTCTTCAAACCCTAATGGCGCCCAAGCTAGAAGAGAACATCAATGAAGGTTATGAGCTCGTGCGACATGCCTTTAACGACGCGGAACCAGAAATTCAAGGTGTTGTAACCCTAGTTGCAGAGACTGGTTGGAGTATCTTATTTCAGAACCAATCAAGATTTGGAAGAAGGAGGTCCTTGAATTCTTTAGTGCAGCTACCCTTGATGAAACTGGTCTTAAGATTAAATCCAAAGTCCATGGAGTTAAGGTGAAAGTCACCCAGAAAAGTCTGAGAAAAGTTCTACATCTACCTCGAACTAAAGAAGAGGAAGATGTACCTGCATCAAAGACAAGGGAGGCACTGCAATGGTGTGGATTAGATTCAAGCATGAAGATTGGATCAGTCTTTAACAGGAAAGACATGAACGTGCAAGGAAAATTTTTATCTGAGGTAGTAGGTAAAGTGATTTTGTGCAAGCCTGGTGGGCATGATAGGATATCAGCTCACATGTTCAGTTTGATGTCAAGAATAATTTTCCAACTTAAAACTGATTGGTCAGCAGTATTGTTTGACAAGATTAAGGAAAGTCTGAAAAAGCCCAATCTGGGTAGGATTATGAGTTTATACTTAGCTAGAAGTATTCCAGAAGTGATGAAACAAGCTGCAGGTTCTAAGATAAACCATATGAGGAGAATGGATGTTAGAATTATCTCAAGGTGGGATAGAGTGTTAACTAAAGAAATGCCTACACCAGAGAAGGAAACACCTCAGAAGAAGAAGAAGAAAGTCATTGTGGCTCCTGAATCCTCCAGTAGCTCAGAAGAGCAGGTGGTTTTTAGTTCTGATGATGGAGAGGCTGGAAATGCTGGACAGTCACCAGTAAGACCTGAATATGCACAGAGGCAGGGGGAGCTACCATCTGCTAGCCCCATTCACCTGGATCCACTCCAGGGGGAGCCTCAGCATGTGGATGAGCCAACTCACTTAGATAGTGAAAGGGCAACCCAAATAATTCTTGAGGTAATAAATGAAGTTAATCAATCTATTTTCAATATTGAGGATGAAGTATTGACTGAATCATTACTTGATGTTGATCAGCAAACTCAGATACATAGTCAACCACAAGATGTTGTCATGGAAGACACATCAGTTGCAGATCATGCTCCTGAGATAAGAAATTCTCCAGTCCATGGTCAACATGAGTTTACACTAGAAGAGCTGTTCCCTGATTTACTACAGACTGATTTTGAGGGAGAGAAAGCAGCTGTTGAGGGGGAGTTAGCTAACCTTGAGGGGGAGCATGTAGAGTTTCATGAGGAGACTGCTAGAAATGAGACTGAGGAGCAAAGGAATGCTGAGGAGCTACCAAGAGCAGAGAAGGAATTGCCCCCTACTCCACAAGATAGAGTAGACATTGCTAGTACTTATAACTTTGAAGATGAAGAGGCTGCTAGAGCCAAGAAAAGAAAGCTACAGGTTTTCAAAAGGAGAAGCCAGACCTACAAGAAAGCACTACAAACCATTGTTCAACAGCCTGCCCCAACTGCTGATTATAGTTCATTGTTGGTGGCTTTGCATATCAAGATGGATGAGCAAAGGAAGGCTTTAGAAACTTATATGGATGAAGGACATAAATCCCTTCAATTTGATCTGGCTCAAGATATAAAATCTATTAGATTTGAAGTTAATCAAAATAAGAAGGAAATGACTGATTGTTTTCATAAAGGAGGCAATGCAGTGGTATATCTGGCTACTCATCAAGAGAAGATCAAGACACAGGTTGATGATATGACAGTGAAACAAGGATATGTCCTGGAAAATCAGATTAGGATGAATGATAATCTGACTGCCTCTCATAATGTCATTGTAAGTGAAATGAAAAATATAGCTACTGCCCAGATTGCAGTAAGTGCTACTGCCAAAGAAGCATTTGATAAGCCATTACAAGAAAGTCTAACTGCTGTTAAAACTGCCATTGAAGATTCTCAAAAGGCTATTACTGAAAAGATTCAAAGGTTAAAACCTTTTTATAAAGATGGTGTTAACTATCTGAATGCTCAGATCAGATTTCAGAAGGATGATCTTAGGGATCATATAGAAAGAGAAGTCATAAAGGGGGAGAGGGTACTAGTCAAAGCAGGCTCTGACCATGCTAAATGGATTTCAAACAGCATCAGAGCTACTCTTGGATATCCACCCTTGTGTGATGATGATAATGTAACAGAATCTGGGATAAATCCTGCATATTTTGGAGGAGAACAAGCTGAAGTAGCTCAGGTGATCTATCCTCCTGCAGATTTTGACATGATACATCAAGAGATACAATCTATGTATAGCCCTCCAGAAGGTGCTCAAAATGTGATCATTGAGAAAGTAGTACAGCCTATGCTAGAGGCAGTATTAAAAGAGTAAGAGGCAATATTAAAAGAGCAAGAAGCTCAATTATCTAAGAAGAGGTTCAGAGAACAGGCAGAGTTAAGGCCTGATTTTGAACATTGGAGCCCAACTTCTAGGAATATCATATTGACTACTTAGAAGGCTGCAAAGGATAATTTCCTAGAGAGGGGTAAATGGTACTCTGACCAGGAATGGAGAAAACATGAAGCTAGGCAAGAAGCCATAGTACAATACAGAAGAAAGGCTAAACTAGGGAAGCTACCTCCTAATGCACAAGAGCCTAGCAAGTATTTCCCTAAGCCTTATCATTATTTTGAGAGACAAAAGATAAGGGCTGAAGAACAGAAGAAGAAAGATCTTAAGGGAAAGAAGTCTGCTGATGACAATGATGCTCCAGTTCAAGCCAAAATTCAATCTGGAAAGGGCATTGTCATCAAGGAGCCAGAGCAGCCATAGAATAGAATTTTCTTAAGTTTACTACTCTGTAATCTTTTGCATTAAAATCTATGTAAACTTTTGATTAATGAAACTATTGGAAGTTATAACAAAACAATGTTTGATGTTCAATCTGTTACATTTTTATTCTGTGATGATTGTTTATACATATTTTGTTTAGTATTTATCATGTCATATAATACTGTTATACATCATATTGAGTATTTGTTATGTATGGTGTATATCATTGACTAAGAGTTATGACTTCTCCAAATAGGGGGAGATTGTTGGGTACATTGGAAAATGTGTACCGGATTTGAAGAAACCTCACCCTACTCAATGATATACATCAATGTGTATTTGATGTGCTTTGAGTTTATATGTGCAGGTTAAGTAATTGCAGGAAATGCAAAAAAGTTTCTAAGTCCATGTGTCGACACCTAGATATGTTGTGTAGACACTTATGAAGGCTTGTGTCGACACCTAGAGAAGCTGTGTCGATACTTGGAGTAATTGTGTCGACACCAGGAAAGGCAGAGTCGACACCAGAAGAAAAGTGTCGACACATACAGGCAGTGTCGACACACTGTGAAGAATTGTTAACATAATCTATGTCGACACTTAGAGGTAGTGTCGACACCTAGAGAAGCTTTGTCGACATCAAATGTGTCGACACCAGGAGGCTGTGTCGACACTCAGCAAGCATCAACAAAGTTAAAGTACTTGTGTCGACACAAAGGAGATGTGTCGACACTCAGCAAATTTCAACACATGAAGGCATATGTCGACACAAATGAGATGTGTCGACACTCAGCAAGTATCAACAATAAAAGAAGATGTGTCGACACAAAGGAGATGTGTCGACACACAGCAGAATTCAGCTAAGTGTTAAAGAAGAAGTACTTGTGTCGACACACTCAATCTGTGTTGACACATTCTACAGAAGGCTTGTGTCGACACACAGAATCAGTGTCGACACATTCTGAAGAAGCAGTGTCGAGAAGCTGTTACAACAACACAAGAAGTTGTGTCGACACCATCAAGGCTAGTGTCGATACTTAGTTCACTTGTGTTAACACTTGGTCTATTTGTGTCGACACATAATGAAGATCAGTCTCCACACTTTCAGACAGAGACAGTATTTTCAAGAAGTGACTGGATGACTTGACAACTGTCATTTCAACCGATCAACTGCAACTATCAGAGCTGTCAGAAGTTCATTAGAAACCGGATCAGCAGGTTACCTTGGAGAAAGACTATATAAAGGCCTTTTCTCCTTCAACAGAAAATAATAGAACACAACTAAAGAATTAATCAGAAGATTAAGAAGATCAATACAGATCCAGAGAAAACTGTAAATCAGTATTTTGAAGAAACTTCAGATTTACTTGGAGAGAGAGAACTCCAGTAATTGAAGTCAAGAAAGAGACTTGTTAATCAAATCTCTTAAGAAGCAGATTCTGAACCATACTACAAAGTAGGATCCAGATTTATTTCTCCATCCTAAGAAGAAAGTTGCCAGCCGGTCTACTTCAAGAAGATCATCTTTACTGAGTTTAGACTCAAGAAGCCTTGAAGAAAGCAAAGACAAAGTTGATCTCAGGAATCAGTACTATCAAGAACTGATCAAGAAGGTTGCCCTCTTCATTCTCTCAAACTGATTGGTGATCTAAAAACATTTTATTATCTTTTTGTAGGATCCTAAGGGATCTGAGTTGTAAGCCTAAATCTATAAAGGCTGAGTTAGGGCCTTTGAGCCTGAGTGTAGGAGAATCAATTCTCTGAGTGTAGGCCTTGTTGAAGGCTGAGGTAGGGCTGTTAGCCTGAGTGTAGGTCTTGTTGAAGACTGAGTGGTAGGGCTTTGTGCCTGAGTTGTAGGAGTGGGGACACTCTGAGTTGTAGGAACCTGTTTGGGGTTCTGAGCTGTAAGATCTGAGGATCTGAGGAGAAGTGCTGAAGTTAGGCCGAATCTAGTACACTACTAGATAGGCGAAGGGGGAAAGTGGATGTACACAGACCTTGGGGAACCACTATAAATACTGTGTGCACTCTGTGTATGTTTGTTTCTATGATTGCTGTGTTGTGATAGTTGTAGAATATTGCAAAAACAGGTTTAATTGTACAGAGTTTCTGGCTTAAAATTTAAAAGGAAAAGTACACCTATTCACCCCCCTCTAGGTGGTTAGGCACTATTTCTTTCAGCTTCAAACTTGAGAGGCCCTTCACGAAGACCGTGGATAAGAGCCACTCGGTACATTTCTTGATCAGCAATCTCGATGTCCAAAATCTCTCTTTGGAATCGATCAAAAAACTGAGACCAAGTTTCATCGCTGCGCTGCTTGATCTCAAAGAGGGCTTCAGGACCGCCCTTTCTCTTGGTGGAGGTAGAGAATCTGAGCAAGAACTCCCTTCACAGATCAACAAAGGAAGTGATGGAGTGAGGACGAAGGCCATAGAACCAGTCTCTCACTTGCCCATCAAAAGTTGTTACAAGGAGCTTGCACTTGGTTGCATCTGAAAGAGTTTTGAGAGCAACGGCTGACTCAAAAGCTTGAATGTGCTTTACTGGATTAGTCTCTTCGGTGTAGATTGGTAACCGGGGCTCTCTGAAATTTACTGGAGTAGGCTCATGGCGAACATTCTCTGTGAATGGTGAAGGTTCTTCTTGATCTCCTACAGCATAAGGATAAAAAGGAGCATAAGCTGCAGCTGCAAAAGAAGCAGGAGGATAAAAAGGAAAAGTTACTGCAGGAGGAGAAAATGCGGGAGCTGCAGGGTAAGGATGACTTCCCTGAAAATTGAGAAATCTAGCAGGACGTCCCCGGGCTGCTTCCCGGAAGAAGTTTTGGCGAGCAGCAAATTCTTCATCTTGAGGTCGCAGAGGAGCCGCTGGCCCTTGCGGGAAGGTTGTTGTGTAAGGAGGAGAGAATGGCGGGCAAGCTTGAGGACAAGCTTGCTGATGATCCAAAGTTGGTGTTGGGTTGATTGGAGCAGCTGGAGCAACTAGAGTTGTTGCTGGTTGAGTATCTAATCGCTGTGTGATTACAATAAACATTTAGTTGATTGCTTGGAACTGCTGAGCATTCTCACGACACGATTGCTAAAAGGCCTCCCAGAGAGGATCATCTCTGGGACTCGGAGCAAAGTTCTCGGCTGGTTGACGATCTGACATGGCTAACTGTCGCTGCTCACCGTCTGTTCGGATCTTAAGGTCGCGTGTTAACTGTTGATGCGCGAAAATGGCACCGGGGCAGCTAACTCGGAGGGGGTGTTCGATCTCACAAGCTAGGAGAGGAAGAAGACGAAGGTTGCGGGGGAAGAAGAAAGAAGGAAGCTTCTGAGTGCTCGAGAGTGGAGCAAACGCTTATCAAGAGGTTACGGTGATAGAGGAAAGGGTGCTGAGAGCAGCCGGGAAGGCTGAAGAGAGGAGGAGGTTGATCAGGAGTTGTCGAGCAGACGGTTAATATGACGGTTGTGCTTGCAGGTTGGTTGCCGAGAGAGCTGAGCTGAGCTAGGAAGAAGAGAAAGAGAGAAGGGGCCGCTAACAGCGGCAACAACAGACTTCGCCCACCGCGGCTTAAACGCCACTCTTGCGACGAGCTTTCCTTTATTAATAGTGAGAGTTACAAGCTTGCCAATACACCTTTACAACAAAGCAATAAAGGGAACAAGAAGGAAGCTGACGGCTAAGGAAGAAGAATGCCAGAGGGGGCCGCGCGGACTGAAGAGCGAAGCTGGCAGGCCGCGCGGTTAAGGGAATCGGGAGACCACGCGGACTGGAGAACCAGAGGATGGCAGGCCGCGTGACTAAAGGCGCTGAGATGGGTGCGGTCTGAGAAACGGAGTCCGCAAGTGTTGGGCTGGCTGGCTGACTTCGAGCGTGAGCACCTTGGCGATGACAAGAGCTCCCCCTCATGAGAGGCATGGGGGGCTATTTATAGGCCCGAGGAGGTAACGGCTTGCGGTGAAGTTACCCCCGGTGAGACGGTAACTTGAGCGAGATAGAGACGGAGTCCGCCGAGTCGGCCATAGCCCGCGCGGACTGGGACTTGGTACTGAAGCCGGAGCTGCTGTCGGCAAAATGGGAGACTCAGTGGCGGACTGCGATGCGGGTTCGTGGAGTCCGTCACTGCTGAGCTGGGACTGTCCGCCTACTGCTGGGGTGGCGGATGCTGGAAGCTATGTGGCGGACTGCGAGGAGAATCCGCGGAGTCCGCCACTGTTGAACTGATCGAGCTGCAAGGGGTGCGAGCAGCAGAGTGCCCGCGGAGTCCCGCGAGTCCGCACTAGGATATGCAGACTGAGACTGCCTTCTAGAGTATCTGATGCCTGACGGGCTGGAAAGAGTTCGCTACTACTGACTGAGTCCGCACCAAGACTACGGACTGAGGGGGAAGTCTGCTACTACTGGCTGAGCCTGTGACAGGCCTGCGGACTGAGGAGGAGTTGACCCCGCTGCTGCCGAGAAGCTTGTGTTGGCTAAGGAAATGGCGGACTGCATAGAGAGTCCGCTATGTCCGCGTATGTTGGAGATGGAGAGCCTGGCTGTTGAGGCTGTTGGGGTTTAGCGATGAAGGCGGACTGGAAGTCTTGATCGCACTTCGAGTCTGCCCAGCTCGTGAGGGACTTGGACATTGTTGCTGGTCTTAGCGGGTAGCTAGAGTTGGAGCCCGCGCCCTGTAGGCGGGCTAGATGAGTCGGCTGCCCATGCTGCTGGTTGCAAGGACTGAGCGACCTGACGATCTTGTCGAGGTAGACCGCGCGTGTTGGCGAGGCAGAAGCCGCGGTAGTTGGCTGGCGGCTTGGGCGGATAGGGAGTTGAGTCCGGCAGAGAGGGTCCTGCAGAAACAACCTCACTGTTAAGCTGAAAAGGGGGCGGCCTGCAGAGGCGGACTGCGGAAGCAGTCCGCGGACCCTGCCGACCAAGGAAAGGCGCGCGGCCTGGGGGGTCATACTGCTGAGACCGCGCAGGCCGCGCGGCCTGAGCGGACAGAGAATTCTGTCCGCCCAACCTAGGGAATCACGTCCTCCAGGAGGGACCCGGGGCAAGCGGTGACGAGCGAGCTGGCTCCCTTGGGAAGGATCGCCGATTTCGGGGTTAACACGATCTATTGAACGATTCGACCCTTAATTCTTACTTTATTAACTATGGTGCTAACTTAAGCTCATTACTCTAAGTAACTCAAGATTAACTCCAATGACGCACCATGACACTATCAATGTCCTACTTTGAGTTGGTAAATCCGTAATGTGATCTTGGTGACATATCTATTACTTCAATTTTTACTAAACGCATACCGGTTTTCAAAGTAACTATTTGTGATCATAGAAGGGTGACTGCCAAATGCCTTATCCAAATGATCTATAATTTTTACCAGAGTTTCATCATGATGAATATAATGGACTATAAGAAGGTCATAATTTTTCTAATTAAAATTGGGCATAATTAAAATTATTTAAATAGATGACCTAAATCAGTTTGTTCACGAAGTACCAAGTCCAAAGATCCATTGAGTCTAATTAAATTTCCAGAAGTTCATAATGATGAAATAACATATTGTATAAAGATTCATAATTTTCCAAGGTATAATGTCCCATGATTTCCACAAAATAAGAATATTACCAAAATGCCATTATTCAAATAAGGTACCATAATATTCACCCAAAACTTCTAACAAAATTTTCAAAGATTCAAAATACTATAAAAATATTCAAGTAAAATTTCAGAATTTTCCTGGCAATAAAAATCATAATTTACACAAAAGCACTTAAGGGTCATATTTGTAATTTTTTGCTAATCATCCTATGTATTAATTTACAAAAACTTTAAAAATTTTACCAGAGGTTTAACATGCCATTATAAGACTGTGGCAGAGAACTAAAAGTTTTATAATTAATTTACTCACTTTTTTTAAAAATTTTAAAAGGCTACGTAATTAAAATAAATTAAAAACCCGAGGGTTTTTGTCCAAAAAAACCTAACATCACTATGGATGATGTATTTCATCATCGTAAGTCCATGTTCAAAGTTTCATTAGCATACCACAAGTCAAATGGGCTAAAATCTTGATTTTCCAATTTTTGCTAAAGGCACCCAAAAATCTCTACCCAATCTCAACATACAAGTTGGATCCACCAACATGCAGATGTCCAAATGACTTGAACTTTTTACCAGCGTTTTATAATGCCCTATGAAACATTCCGCCCAAAATTTGGGTCATCAAGGTTATTTAAACCACATATATTTCATTAATAATAAAAACCACATATTTCTTAGAACTATAAAAATTTCTTGTCCAAAAATTCTCATTTTTGGACAGGAGGTGTATTTTGGGTACATGCGTACATGTCCAAAATTCCAAGTTCATAACCCTAACCATTTAAAAGATATTAACTAACTATGATATATCCATTCCTAAGGATTAGTCCCACTAAAGCTGCCCTACAGAGAGCTGTAGGAGTCCAAATGAGTTAATGTTAATTCCAACAAAAAGTAGACCTCAAGGGATACAAAAGTTGTCTCGGGCTGTTTCCAAATATGGACTCTAAGGGTACTTAATTTCTGTTTGAAAAACTATGCAAAAGTGTGACAAAATAAAATAAAGTATAATGTATAAATATTTTTGATCCAACACGAATCTTGAAGCAAATTTGGCGGCTCTGGAGTTGTCTTCAACTTCCAGCCAAGGGATCAGATTGCTCCAACCTGGATCAAACTCCAAGGCCATTTCCCCGCCATCCAGTGACCTCCCCGGTCGGCCACTGCCACCAACACCACCGTTGAGGTGCTGGTTATCGGTTGGCAGTGGTTTGGCTGCCGGAGGTGATGTTTTTCGGCGAACCTGACACTCATGACCAACATATGGGACAAATCCACACATCAATTGACCAAGTCAAACCCCCAAGTCAACCATGGTCAACATAAAGCCTAAAAGAGGAAATTGAGAATTAAATCCAATTCCAATGGGTTAAAGTCATGACCCAACCAGAACCCACTTGCCTAATTACCCCTCATCCCCTCTGATTTTGGAGAGAGATTACATGCAAGTGGGTAAATTGGATTTTTTCCCTAATTTTCATATGGGACAAAGAAAGATTTTGGGAATGAGGGCCACATGGCACCTCACTCCCCTTCCCAAGCACTCCTTTGAACTCCTTATAACTTTATCTGTCATTTTGAAGTTTGGGAGGTGCCAATTAGCACTAAGGAAGAGCATACAATGTTAAACCAGGCCACCCTCAATGGCAACTTCATAAACACCTCTCCCCACCTCAATCCAAACATTCCATTAGCTTCAAAAGGTGGAAGGGAGTTGGATTAGTGCCCTGGATTGAAGAAAATGGTGGAGAATCGGTAGATCAAGCAAGCTCGTCGGAGAGGAGAAAATCAATGGCCAACTGTCTCCATTGTCGTCGTCGGGCCCCAATCAAGGTCTGTTTGTCCCCTCTCCCATTGTGCTAGCATCCTCAGTCCAATGCACTCCTATTAGGGTTTGGAATATAGTGGTGGGGTGACTTTAAACATGTGATGTCTAATTGAGCCAATTAGGGTTGAGTTGACCTAGGTTTGACTTTGACCTATTTAGCCAAATTGGTTGACCCTACCATAGGTCTTATGGTCAAGTGTGTCTCCTGTAGGGTTAGAGAAATAATGGTGAGGGCAATTTGCACTTGTGAGTTTAATTTGGGCTAGTTTGACCAATGTTGACCTGTATACTATAGTGGGCCCCATGTGAGTTCACCCTAACTCATTGGGTCTGAAGGTCACCACCTAGCCTAACTCATCATAATCACCACATGTCCTACCCTAATTGGTGTTAAGGGGGTTTAGAAGGAAAAAAGATGTTACGAACTTCGTTTCATAGAAACTGATTGCTTAGGGTTCTTAATTTCATGGATTTGTTACAAATTAGAGCTTAAACAGAAAATACTACTAGCATGAAAACTAGTTGTTCTTCGAGGTTGTTTAGGAAATTGAAGTAACATGTTGATTATTAACTTACATGCACACTTCTAGTTATGGGGACTGATTTTATAGCATGCAAGCTTAATCAATGTCTTAATATTATGAAGATTTTAGGATGGGATTAATTTTGGGAATATGAATTTCATATGAGTTAAATATTATTCTTTGTACTTGATGACTATAAATTAATTTAGATTGGACTTGGTGAAAAATCACGTTTAAAGTTAGGGATTTTTGCTAGGAATTTATTTTATGATATAACCTTGCTGAAATTGACCTTGGTATTGGTCTTAGAAGTATTGTGATTGCTGCCCACTATATATTCTTGTTCTCCATTATATCGTATGACCCGAATGTCCAAGATTTTAGTAGGATATTACTGTTTTTTACCCCATTTGAAGGTTATTTTACTTAGGAAAATGGTATTTCGGATTTATACAATGTTAAAGTATGATAATATGAAGATTTTCCAATTTTAATCATAAGTGAATATGATATTAAATTGATTAGAAGTTGGTTTGCTAAATGTAAAAGTTAAACATGACGTAAATGGTGAACCTTTTTAAATTATGAATAGAGCTTATTAACTTATGTGGACATTTACTTAGTAATGGAAGCGCGCGTAGAAATCAAATTTAGACTAAGGTGATTAGGCTAGGAATGTAAATATAAATTTCTCCATGAACCTTTCATTTCCCCTTACTTTCACTTTCCATTTTATGAAGAACCAAAGAACCATAATTTATTTAGTATGCATTGCTAGATATACAGTAGGATGTCATCGCCAGATCAACGAAACGATGATCCGAGGAAAGACAAAGACAAAGAAAAGTCAATGTGAGGGTTTTCTTCTTTAATTATGTTCTTCTTACAAGTACTTTAATTATCAAAGTTTATTTCCTATGATACTGTTCCGCATGTTTGCATGAAAACGTAAAGTAGAAACAATAATATGAAAAATCATAAGAACTGCATCGATGCAAAATATTAATGGTATATGTAGACTATTTTAAATCCAGTTGGACCTTAAAGGTCATAAGCGAGTTGTGTGCACTGGATTAAATACTCGGGTCAACTTATTTGGGCTTCAATCGGCCTTAAGTGAGTTGTGCACACTAAGTTCAACCAGTAGAGTGAGCCCAAGACTGATTACTGATATATAGAACCCCTTAACTAAATGAAAGAAAATATGTTGAATGTCAAGAAAAAGACAAAACAAAACACACAAAAGTTTATGCAAGAAATGATAATTGCTATAAATGATAATGGTATTTTTTTTATTTCTTTTCCTACAGTTGTAAAATTACATAAACTACTAAATTATCATGTAAGAACTAATAAACAGTTTAGAAAATGTTATGTTATCTTAACATATGTTTTGCATGTAGCGCAGTTAAAAAATTTAATTCCCCGCTTAGTTTTTTATTTAAAGACTAATCCTCGTCATTCTAAATTTTTAGGGATTAAATTTTTTATTTAAAGACTAACTCTCTTGTCCAACGCTCAAGAGAGTTGTTCTAGTGTTAAGAAGTGCTCCACTTGTCAAAAGAACTTGTAATTTAGTAGTGTTTAATGTTTTAAATGCTTAGACTTGTATCTTTGGACATGTAAAATGATATAAATTATCTGGAATAAGAGTTTCTTTCTGTATTGTTATTTCAATACTATTTTGGCATAGAGATATAATATATTGTTTGGCCTTCATGTTTATGAAAAGTTGCAATGTATACTATTCCTATGTGGCGGTCCTCGGGCCGTTATACAGGTTGCATGTGCGTCCAAGCCACGTGCGCCAAAGGCGCGTGCCCCCATGGGCTGGTCTTGCCTACGCGGGGAGCTGCATGTGCATTCGCGTGGGTTTTGCTCACCTTTCAGGTGCTTCCGGGCCTTGGGGGAGCGTGACATATTGTGCGTGTCTTCTCCGGTCAGGTTAGATTTTCCCAAGTGTCCTTGGTCTGAGTTCTTCCGGTTCGGCTTAAAAATTTCACGGGGGAACCCAATCAAATGCCCCCAAATTTTCGTGAGTCATGACCCGCGGAGTGATGAGCGTGGAAATTTTTTTCATTTGCTGTGAATGTTCCGGAACCTCGCGATCATCGGGCTGGGCCGTGATTAATCATTCACCAAATATTAGGGAGAGCAGAAAGCCAGATATTTCTTATCATGAAGTGTTGAATATTATCTGCCATGTCCGCGAGATACTCAATCAAAAAAGCCTTTATTCGTTGTTCGTTTTGATACAGGGAGATTTGACAATAGATATTTTATTATCTCGGACGCCTTCCTTTATGAGCCTTCCTTTGGGGCCTATATATTGAAGGGGGTCATTCTGTTCCCTTCCTACCCTGTTGTAGAGATCTTGTAGTTTGTGGAGTTTTTTTCTCTAAGTTTGTGTGGTTTTGTTGTCGTCATGTCTCCCTCGATAAAATTAGTATTTCCATGAAAAAATTTTGTGCCTGGAGAGCAAAGAAGCAGAAACGGCTGCATGTCGAGAATCCTGCTGGCGACGATGCCGACGTGGAGGTGGGTGGAAGAGGCGGCGTATGCGGGGGTGTCACGCCTGAGGGTAACCCTCGCGGTGGTCGCCCGCGGAGGTGCGAGCGTGGTCGCGGGGCTGCCCGTAAGGGCAAGGGCCCGGTCGCGGGGCCACACACGGGGTGCGCACCCAAGGCCACTACGGCGGAGCGCGTGCGGGGCCGCCAGCCGAGGCACGCACAGGCCCACCCGCCGGGGCGCGTGTGCAGGGTTGCCCGCAGGGCCTCCTGCCAAAATGTCTGTGCGGGGCCACCGTCGAGGCCGCCCGCGTGGGCGTGCCCTGAGGTCATGTGCGCGGGGCCTCCTGCAAGTTTTTTTTTTGAGAAATCCAATATTATGAGAGCAATCTGTGTTGATATTACGGAGTTTATTATATTTTTCTTCGATTAAGGTGTTCCAAGGTGCTTAAATTTTTTGTAAAAAAATTTTTATCCAAAAAAATTTATTTTGACCATCATTTAGTTCGAATATATAGCCAATATACGCAGCAACAAATTCTTCTACACAGATTATATTTTGTATATTGATAATTCGTCACTTGAGATGTCTTTTATAGTGTAAGTATTAATATGATAATCATGAAGATTTGGGATGAAAATCTTTTTTATTGTGGCGGGGCATTCATTTTCATAGTGACCATCTTGCTGGCATTTAAAGCATTTGCAATTCTTTTTATATTTTTGTTGTATAAATTTTTGTTTTTGAAAACTATTATCATTTTAAAATCTTTCGTTAAAATACTAATTTCATTTTTTTCGAGTTATTTTATATCTTACTCGTTGATGTGGTTAGTACACGAGTGTGCATACATAATATAAATTAGTATCCTTACCGTATTTATTACAACTTTGTCATAATTTTGAGGAGACGAATTGATCTTTTATTTGTTTTAAGATTTTTACTTGCTCACAATAACCTTTTATTGTGTCAATACATGATTTTTTTCAGAAATTCAATATTATGAGAGCAATCTATATCGATATTATGAAGTTTATTATATTTTTCTTCGATTAAGGTATTCCAAGGTGGTGGTATTTTTTGAAAAAAGTTTTTTATCTAGGAGTTTTCCTCTTCAATAAGCTTCTGAGTATACATTTCCAAAATTTTATGGAAGGTAACTTCCAACTCAAGTAGTTTGAGCTTTTCATTTTCGATTTTAAAGAATTTGATTAATTCTAAAAAATAAAAGATGCCCAACTTTATAAGATATGCAGTTTCAATGGTTGAAAAGATTTCATGCAACTTTCGTTGTTCGTAGTTTTTCCGTTGAACATAGTTCCTATCCGAAAATATTTGGGCACGAATCATAAATTCAAAAACACTCACTAAGGATATTGAAATTGTAGCATATTCATCGGATAAATTTTGGAAAACTGAACAAAAATGCTCTGCATACGAAAAAGAACTTCTGGCTATTAAATTAGCAATCAAAACTCTCAAAGTCTACCTCTTGGATAGACATTTTATTATTGAAACTGAAAACAAAGCCGTCTCCCAATTTCTAAAAAAATTAACAATTAATGATTCTGAGTCCCATCAACCTTAAACCAAAAGGCATTACTAACCATTCAAAGTATTCCTATGAAAACTAAATGCAGTTAATTCTATTGAGTTTTTGTCCTCTAATTTCATTTCGAATCGAATTTACTAAAATATTTCTCTCCTTGTACTTGTATTATGAGGGTTTCAACCGATGGTATGAAATAACCATCAAACTTAGTATAACTATTTAGTTTGCGATAATTGATTACCTTCCTAGTTTTTCCTCGTTTTTGTTCAACGTGATTTTGAACGAGAAAAGTGGGAGAACTATGCGGACTAGAGCTTTTTTGAATTAGATTTAAATCTAATAATTCGGTAATTTGTTTGGAAAACTTTGTTTTATCTGCCGGACAAACCATTATACTATTAATGATGACGTTGGTATGTAGCATATTCATCGGGTAAATTTGGTAAAACTGAAAAAAATGTTGTGCATTCGACAAAAAACTTCTGGCTATTAAGGCTTCGTTTGGGGGGACTTATTTTCACCGGTCAAGCGGTCACGACCGCATGAATCGGACCTTAATTAAGTTCTGGTTCATGCGGTCGTGACCGCTTGACCGGTGAAAATAAGTCCTCCCAAACGAAGCCTAAATTAACAATCAAAAGTCTCAAAGTCGACCTCTTAACTAGATATTTTATTATTGAAACTAACAACAAAGCGTCTCCCAATTTCTAAAAAAAAGTAACAATTAATGATTCTGAGTCCAATCTAAAAAAGATTCGAATCGCAATGTATTTAGAAACTTTTGTTTACGTTGTCAAATAACAAAAATTATCATAAGGAATAATTAAACTATCCAACAAAACTGAATATTATGGAAAACACACATTCACTATTGATGATGTTCAAACTAAAAAACCAATTAAACTAGTTTATCATACTAAACGAAAACTACTCATAGACTCTCAGGATGAATGAGATATCAAAAAACAAAAATCTCGTTCAATCCATGCAATTAGTTCAGTTGATCTAAAAAAAGAGTGCAAGTCTATATCTATCTTTCACTAAGGCTACATTTGGCGTGGCTTATCGCAGCTTATTTGCTCCGGTGAGATTGGACAAAAACGTCATTGTCATAGAATGTATGTTTGGTATCACAAATGTTACAAAAAAAAATAGTTTGAGGCATAAGATTTTTATGACAATGACATTTCTGTCCAACCTCACCGGAGCAAATAACTCGCGATAAGCCACGCCAAACGCAACCTAACTCTTAAACTACCGAACATTAAAGAATTTACTATTCATGCTCTACTAGATATTAGTGCCAAAGTAAGCTATTCCAGGATGCTCCAACAAAGCTGATACTATTCCAAGATTCTCGTACAAAGAAAATATGACACGTCTCAGTCAGAAAACAGAGATGTGTTATCTTCATTTGTTGCTTGTACGTTTACAATAGTAGCAAGTTTTTAATTGTCAGTTTATAATTTTCATGTAGCCATATGAAGTCAGGAGACCCTATAAAAGGGAACCTCTTCTGAGCGGGCGCGCACGACGGGGCACGCGCGGGCGCACGCGCCGGGGTACCCGCGCCGTCGCGCTTATGATTTCCTCCACGTTGTGCTATACGGGAGCACACGGTGCCGACCGCGCAGGAGCTCGCGGTGCTTCTCATGCGGCCCCGCGCGGAGTCTCTTGTGCGTGGGCAATTAGTGACGCGCACTTGGATTTTTGTGGCGGTGCTTTGTCAGTTTCGATGCTAATAGTTGCCCTTTCTTTTGTAGGTGCCGAAGGGTGAAATTACACCACGGTCGATGCATCTTCCGTCGATTCTAAACCTTGCCGGAGTGAGCAGCTAGATGAAACTCTTTGGGATCTTGGAGGACGTGGAGGTCATGATACCTTCTCCACTGGAGCGCGTTCAACACCCTCCCCCGAGCCACTTTGAGATTACAGAGGGATGTATGAAAGCAGAATTTCGGGTCCCCCCTTCTGAAGAGGTTATTACAGTGTTCCTGTTTTGCAGCATTCAGGTGACACAATTCTCCCTTGGGGGTCTGACAAGGATCATGAGATTGCTCTGCTTCTTTCGGGAGCATGGTTCCCAAATGTTGGTTCGACTTTTCCGTGAATGGTGCGAAATCTGCCCTGCCCCCGATGATTGCATTGAGGTGCAGAGCAACACAAGATGGTTTTCGTTTGAGGGAAAGGCCGATTATCGTCATAGTGGAACATTGTTTGGGTTTGTTAAAAACCCATGGAGACTGCCCGAGACTTGGCGGGATTCTCCAGACCGCTATAGTCGCCTTGCGAGGAGGGAGTTTGATTATACTCCGTTGTTTGGTTTTAAGGATCCACGAGAGCTGAGCACCGTTATTTAGAAGATCAACGCGTTTGTTATCGAGAAGCGACTGTTTCTTGTAGGCCTTTCAACGGATACTGGGCGGAGTTGTGTTGCGCTACTGGTGTACGTAAAGAAGAGGAAACTGAGTTTTTCGTAATGATAAGGAGGAAAGCCTTCCTTTGCTGCCCCTCGAGTCTGTTATTGAGGTCGTCGATTATTATCTAGGTGATCTGGTTGATGACCCTTCGCCGACAGAGATCGAGGATCCCCCGGAGCTCCCTGCGACTGAGCTGATTTATCGAGATGTTCCCGAGCGACTGTTGGTGATGACGAAGGGGAAAGAGCGGGAATGTTCCACTTGCCAAGCGCTTCTCCTGAAGGTTTGTTTGCTGCCTGTACAACCCCATATTCGCTGAGCCAGACAAGGAGGCACAAGGGTCGCAGTTGGGTTAGCCGAAGTGTTCCCGCCCTAAGGAGGGTCTCGCCCAAAGAAGGCGGGAACGATTGCGCCCTAAGGAGGGTCTCGCCCAAAGAAGGCGGGAACGATTGCGCCTGATCGTCAAAAGAGGAACCGTAGGCCAAGAGCGCTGAGCGCGGCCTGCGCGGAAGCGCTTGCGCCCGAGCCAAGCTCCTTTCTCAGAGAGTTCTCGCCTACGCCGGGCGAGAACGTTCGCGCCATGCCCTGGGAAGAAGGGTCTCGGCTCAGTTCTCGCCGAGTGGGGCCCAAGGCCTCAGGAAGAATGTCCTAATTGCCCTCAGGAGAAATTACTTCAGTACCCTCAGAAAAACAGCGGGTTTTGGCTATTGGCAGACCAACTAGGGACTTTTCAGTAAATTCAGGACAGTAAAATGCTATAAATAGACCCATAAGGGCTCCTTAGAAAGAAAGCTATCATTGTCTCCCAAATTCCAGTGCTTTCTGAGGAGCTCCTAGCCCAGCTTTGGCTTTGGAGGGGAAGCTCTCAGAGATCTTCCGGGTGTGAGGTGGGACCTCCCTGCTGAGGCTTTTGGGTCAGTCTTAGGTCCTTAGAATCCAGTCAAGGGGTGAGACTTGAGAGAAGTAGGTTTTGGCTGCACCCCTTTTTCTTCGAACTTCAGTTGGGGTCATTTTTGGCTTCAACAGTTTTGGTGCGGTGAGCGTGGAAGGCAGCCGATTCAAGAAAGCCTTAAGTTTTGTCCCATGGCTGGAGGTGAAGGTGAAGGGTCAGGTTCCGGAGGCTCCCCCACCCGGGGAGAGGAAGCGACGAAGAGGATGCTGGATGAGTTCAGGCGAGAGGTACTGCAGACGATCAGCTTGGCCTTCTCGGATAGAGGCGAGTGGGCCACCCCTCAGGTCCCGATAGAAGAGGTTCCGCTCTTGGGCGAGAACGCCCCAGGGTAGCGCCCAGGAAAGGAGGTCCCGGGCGAGGCTGGCGAGAGAGATATGGCGGCGCGGGAGCTATTCCCGGGCCAGAGCCAGCGCCCGGGCAAGGAGGCGCTGACGGAGCCAGGCGAGAAGGAGGCGGCGGTGCGGGAACTCTTCCCAGGGCACGGTCTCGCGGATCGGGCAAGCCAGCCGAGGCCGCGAGACGTGCCTTCTCGCCAGGCAGGAGGCGAGAGCCCATTTAGCGAGCTCATCATCTCGGCTCCGGTACCGGAGGGGTTCCGGGAGCCCGACATGTCCTACTACTCAGGGAAGGATGACCCGGTGCAGCACGTACAGTGGTTTGAAGACGTTGTGTCAATAAGGCAGATGATAGATGCCTTCAAGTGCCGGCTGTTCGTCATCATGTTGAAAGAGAAGGCTCGGGACTGGTTCCACCAGTTGCCAGCAAGGTCAATCTACTGTTTTGAAGATCTGCGGAGAAGTTTCTTGTTGAGGTTCTCAACCTCAAAGAAGCGGAAGAAGGAAGCGGAGTGCCTGTTTGCGGTGAGGCAGAGGCCGGACGAGACGCTGGGTCACTCTGTCGACCGGTTTCAGGAGGAGATCCTTTTGGTCCAGGAGGTTCCAGGGTACGCGCTGATGCTGGCCTTCACCCTGGGGCTGAGACCGAGATTTTTTAGCATGGAGTTGAAGAGGGTGCCACCCCTCTCCTTTGAGGAGCTCATGGAGAGGGCGGCAAAGGAGATTGACTTCGAGAGAGCAAACCCAGCTTTCGCCAGGAAGTTGGCCAAGCTAGCAGAGGATGACGGGAAGGAACCAGCAGCGGGAAGACAGAAGGAGCCTAGGGAACAGAGGGAGCAAAGGGAAGAAAGGAGAAGGGAGGAGCCCCGAAGGTTTGGGCAGCAGCAGGGATGGGGGGCCCAGGAGCCGAACAACCGGTTAGGTTGGAGGCCCCAGGAGGGTCGCCCCCAGGGCCCAGGAGAAGGCTATCAGGGGAGAGATAATTTGCGGGAGCCCAGGAGGTTCGACCGACCGACATAGAGACAGGAGCCGAGGGGTCGTCCCGCACCACCACAGGAGGCCATGGAAGTAGGAAGGGGGAGAGGAGCAGCCAGAGGAGCTCGAGGAGGAGGTAGAAGAGGAAGGGGAGACGGCAGAAGGGGCGGGGGGGGGGGGGGGGGGGGTTGCTCTTTTGTGACTTCCACCAGGAGGAAGGTCACGCGACGGCCACCTGCCCGGAATTTTTAGAGTTGAGAGAAGCAAGGGTAGGGAGGAACGATCCACCGGTGAGGATAGTGGAGGTGCAGCAAGGCGAGGCGGAAGATAGGTGTGAAGATCGTGTGGATGTAGGGACCCGGGGGGGAATCGGGGTGATTCATGGAGGAGTGGGGATTGAGGCAACCCGCAAGGGGAGTCTACAAACCATGTACCGAAGGGGGGTGGCCTCCACCTCCCAGGTCCCCCCGCCAGAAGAAAAGATCACTTTCTCATCAGCAGACATGCCAGACTACGAGGATCCTTTCTGTGACGCCCGGGTGATCCAGACGGCGGTGGAAAATTATACGGTCTCGAGGATACTGGTGGATAACGGGAGCTCGGTAAATGTCATCTTCAAGAAGGCCTTTGATGAGATGAGGGTTGAAGGGAAGAGAGTCTTGGCGTCGGATGGACCTCTGTTTGGGTTCTCCGGAGAGAGGAAAGAGGTAGAAGGAGGAGTAAGGTTACACGTAAGGTTGGGGGGCGTGTCGCGGAACTGTAGGTTCGTGATCGTGGACGCCCCAAGCAGCTACAATGCCATCTTTGGGCGCCCCCTCATCAGCGCCTTTCGCTGCGTCCCCTCCTCGTTCCATCAATGCCTCAAGTTCAACAATGGGGGGGTGCAGGTCAGGGTAAGAGGGGACCCGAAGGTGGCAAGGCAATGTTACGTTACAGCAGTCAACACTATTTCGTGGATGGCAGAGGCAGAAGAGTTGGAGACAGAGATGGCGGCCCTAGAGGAGGTTGTTGAGGAAGAGGAGATGGTCCTAGAGGAGGCAAGAGGGATAGCAGGGGAGGAAGTCAGAGAAGGGGAGACTGAGAAGCTGCAAAGGGATGTGCAGGTGGTCCGGGTGGACGAGGAGCAGGAGAGCCCGGAAGGGGCGATGGAAGTAGGAGGGCAAGCGGCAGAAGGAGTCGAGGGAGAGGCCCCGAGGGGCGTAGGAGTCGAGCAGCAGCAGGAGGGCCTGGTAGAAGCGATGGAGGTTGAGGAGGAAGTAGAAGGGAGAGAGCTGGAGCTGGAGGAAGAGGCAAGGGCCGGCTGGGAGCAGTCGCGCCTGGAGCCGGCCGAAGAAGTAGTGGAGATGGAGGTCTTCACCAACGCAGGACAAGTGCAAAGGGTGCGGGTCAGCGGGGGCTTGAGTCTCGAGGACCGGGAGCGGGTGCGGGCTTGCATTCAAAGCAACGTTGACATCTTCGCTTGGAGCGCGGCGGACATGCCAGGCATCGACGCCGACGTAGCCTGCCACCGCCTGAACTTGGACCCCCGCACTCGCCCCATTCGTCAGAAGATGAGAGCCATCGCCACCAAGCTGGAGGAGCCCATTCGCGAGGAGGTCAAGAAGCTCCTGGAAGCAGGTTTCATCTCAGAGATCCAGTATCCAGGCTGGATCTCCAATGTGGTAATGGTAAAGAAGGGAGGTGGTAAATGGAGAATGTGTATTGACTTTTCTTTGTTGAATAAATCATGCCCTAAGGATTGCTACCCCCTGCCTCGGATCGACGCGCTGGTTGATTCAGCCGTCGGTTTTTCTGTCATGAGCTTTTTAGATGCTTTTTCAGGTTATCACCAGATCCGGATGCACCCTCCTGACACCAAGGATGTTTCCTTCATCACGAGGGAGGGATGTTTTAGTTACAAGATGATACCCTTTGGGTTAAAGAACGCAGGGGCTACCTATCAGCACATGATGGATCGGGTCTTCCGGGACCAGAGAGGAAGAAACTTGGAGGTCTACGTCGACGACCTAATGATCAAAAGCAAGTGCATGGTTTCACACCTGCAAGATCTGGAGGAAACATTCGCCACCCTGAGAAGGTTCAAAATGAGGCTGAACCCCTTGAAGTGTGTCTTCGGGGCCAGCCGCGGAAAGTTCCTCGGGCATCTTCTGACTCCGGCAGGAGTGGAGCCCAACCCGGACAAAGTCAAGGCCATCCTGGATTTGGAGTCACCTCGCGACGTCAAGGAGGTCCAGCGCTTGACAGGGAAGCTGGCGGGGCTAAGCAGGTTCCTCTCCAGGGCAGGAGACAAGTGTTCTTCATTCTTTAAAGTGCTGCGGGGAAATCAAAGGTTCGAATGGACAGCTGAGTGCGAGGAGGCCTTCCAAGGGCTAAAAAGACAACTCTCTCAGGCTCCTCTCCTTCAGAGCCCAAAGGAAGGAGAGGACCTGACCTTGTACCTCGGGGTGGGAGCAGAGGCGGTGAGCTCCGTCTTAGTAAAGGAAGAAGGAAAGAAGCAGCTGCCCATCTACTACGTCAGCCGGATATTGAGAAAAGCGGAGCTTCGCTACCCCATCCTGGAAAAGCTCGCTTATGCCTTGGTCATCTCGACTAGAAAACTCCGGCCATACTTTCAAGCGCATTCGATTAGGGTGGTGACCGACCACCCTCTTCGCAAGATCTTCGAAGGAGTGGAGCACTCGGGGAGGCTGGCTAAGTGGTTCATTGAGCTAAGCGAGTTCGACATCTCCTTTGTCCCAAGGCTCTCCATCAAGGCACAGGCAGTGGCGGACTTTCTAGCAGACTACGTTGTTGAGGTCGAGGGGGGAGAGCAGCAACTGCGAGAAGCATGGAAGTTGATGGTTGATGGGGCCTCAGGAAGGCACTCCCTAGGAGCAGGGGTGGTGTTAACAAGTCCCCAGGGGGTAATCATAGAGCAAGCGGTCATTCTACATTTCCCCGTGACCAACAATCAAGCGGAATATGAGGCCGTGATCGCCGGCCTCCGCCTGGCAAAGGAACTGGAGATTCAGGATATGGAGGTTTCCACTGATTCAAAGGTAGTAGCATCGCAGATCCGGGGAGAATTTGAAGCTCGGGAGCCAACCCTCATCAGATACCTCTCCAAGGTAAGGGCGATCATCGGGGGATTCCGGTCATTCTCGATTCAACATGTTCCAAGGGAAGAAAGCGTAGCCGCCGATCGACTAGCCAAGTTCGGACCTCGCGGGGGAGGGGCCTTGACGGAGCTATTCCGACCGGCTATCGAAGAAGGAGAGTTGATGCTGGTAGATCGGCGACCCTCGTGGGTGGATCCATTCGTGACCTTCCTGACCACCGGTGAACTGCCTAAGGAGACCAAGACCGGGAGAAGCTTCAAGCGCAAAGCGGCTCACTACTTGATGATGGAGGGGGGTCTGCATCGTAAGATGTTGTCAGGGTTCCTAGCTAGATGTGTGACCGAAGAAGAGATCCCGAAGATATTAATGGAGGTGCACTCGGGTGAGTGCGGCAGTCACTCTGGAGGAAGAACGCTGGAGGCAAGGGTGGTCAGACAGGGGTACTTCTGGCCCACCCTGAGGAAGGATGTCATGGAATTTGCAAGGAGATGTCCAAAATGTCAGCTCCACGCCCCCCTTCAGCTCTTGGCAGCTCAGAGGCTCCGGAGTATCACGGCGTCGTGGCCATTCGCTATCTGGGGAATGGACTTAGTTGGACCCTTTCCTCCGGCTAGTGGGCAGAGGAGGTTCCTCTTGGTCATGGTCGATTACTTCTCGAAGTGGCTAGAGGTTAAAGCCTTAGCCAAGGTCACCTCGCAGGTCATTAGGAATTTCGTCTGGGGGGAAATCATTTGTAGACATGGGTTGCCCCAAGCAATAGTGACCGATAACGGCCCCCAGTTTGCCAGCGAGGAGTTCATCAGCTTCTGCGCTCAACTGGGGATAGACCTCCGGTTCGCCTCCGTCCATCACCCTCGGAGCAACGGCCAAGTGGAGGCAGCAAACAAAATCATTGTAAACCTACTAAGAAAAAAGGTGGAGAACTTGAAGGGGAATTGGGTGGAGCAGCTCCCGTCGGTCCTGTGGGCACTGCGAACCACTCCGAACACAGCCACCGGTGAGACCCCCTTCAAGCTCTCTCATGGGTGTGAAGTCGTCCTACCCGTGGAGTTCGAGGTCCGGTCCCCACGAGTCATAGCCGCGGGTGAAGGGGACGAGGCTTGGAGGGTGGAGAATGAAGAGGGGCAGCGCCTCTCGTTAGATATGGTGGAGGAACTGCGAGACGTGGCGGCTATCAGGCAAGAAGAGATCAAGCGACGGATGGCCAAGCATTTTGATAAGCATGTCAGGGTCAAACAGTTCGCCGAAGGGGATCTGGTGCTGAGAAAGGTTGACGCGGCGGGAAGGTCGGCCCCTGTGGGTAAACTCCACCCAAACTGGGAAGGACCATACATTGTGAAAGAAGTCCTCGGAACGTTAGGATACTATCTCCAGGACGTGGAGGGAAGGGCCCTGAGCCACACTTGGAGTGGTGATGATCTAAAACGCTTCTACCCCTGAGGGGGGAAGGAAGTAACCATGTATCTCAAAAATAAACTTATTATAATATATCGATTGATTCTCCCTTAACTAGTATCGAATTTTTCATAACTTGGCATAGTTGTATGTTCGGCAGCACCCCGAGCTCGGCTCGGCCCCAGGTAGACCCGCTGCGCAGGCTCTCATCTAGCTGGCAGGTCCGAAGGCTCGCCTGTGGGGGATAGGCTTGGTCTGTGGGTGATAGCATAGGATAGGTTAGGATAGTTTAAGATAGGTTAGGTTAGGTTTGGTGAATCGTCATCGGCACCCCGAGCTCGGCTCGGCCCCAGGTAGACCCGCTGCGCAGGCTCTCATCTAGCTGGCAGGTCCGAAGGCTCGCCTGTGGGGGATAGGTTTGGTTGGTTTGAGATCTTCATCGGCACCCCGAGCTCGGCTCGGCCCCAGGTAGACCCGCTGCGCAGGCTCTCATCTAGCTGGCAGGTCCGAAGGCTCGCCTGTGGGGTATAGGTTTGGTTGGTTTGAGATCTTCATCAGCACCCCGAGCTCGGCTCGGCCCCAGGTAGACCCGCTGCGCAGGCTCTCATCTAGCTGGCAGGTCCGAAGGCTCGCCTGTGGGGGATATGTTTGGTTGGTTTGAGATCTTCATCGGCACCCCGAGCTCGGCTCGACCCCAGGTAGACCCGCTGCGCAGGCTCTCATCTAGCTGGCAGGTCCGAAGGCTCGCCTGTGGGGGATAGGTTTGGTTGGTTTGAGATCTTCATCAGCACCCCGAGCTCGGCTCGGCCCCAGGTAGACCCGCTGCGCAGGCTCTCATCTAGCTGGCAGGTCCGAAGGCTCGCCTGTGGGGGATAGGTTTGGTTGGTTTGAGATCTTCATCGGTACCCCGAGCTCGGCTCGGCCCCAGGTAGACCCGCTGCACAGGCTCTCATCTAGCTGGCAGTCCGAAGGCTCGCCTGTGGGGGATAGGTTTGGTTGGTTTGAGATCTTCATCAGCACCCCGAGCTCGGCTCGGCCCCAGGTAGACCCGCTGCACAAGCTCTCATCTAGCTGGCAGGTCCGAAGGCTCGCCTGTGGGGGATAGGTTTGGTTGGTTTGAGATCTTCATCAGCACCCCGAGCTCGGCTCGGCCCCAGGTAGACCCGCTGCGCAGGCTCTCATCTAGCTGGCAGGTCCGAAGGCTCGCCTGTGGGGGATAGGTTTGGTTGGTTTGAGATCTTCATCGGCACCCCGAGCTCGGCTCGGCCCAGGTAGACCCGCTGCGCAGGCTCTCATCTAGCTGGCAGGTCCGAAGGCTCGCCTGTGGGGGATAGGTTTGGTTGGTTTGAGATCTTCATCAGCACCCCGAGCTCGGCTCGGCCCCAGGTAGACCCGCTGCGCAGGCTCTCATCTAGCTGGCAGGTCCGAAGGCTCGCCTGTGGGGGATAGGTTTGGTTGGTTTGAGATCTTCATCGGCACCCCCGAGCTCGGCTCGGCCCCAGGTAGACCCGCTGCGCAGGATCTCATCTAGCTGGCAGGTCCGAAGGCTCGCCTGTGGGGGATAGGTTTGGTTGGTTTGAGATCTTCATCGGCACCCCGAGCTCGGCTCGGCCCCAGGTAGACCCGCTGCGCAGGCTCTCATCTAGCTGGCAGGTCCGAAGGCTCGCCTGTGGGGGATAGGTTTGGTTGGTTTGAGATCTTCATCGGCACCCCGAGCTCGGCTCGGCCCCAGGTAGACCCGCTGCGCAGGCTCTCATCTAGCTGGCAGGTCCGTAGGCTCGCCTGTGGGGGATAGGCTTGGTCTGTGGGTGATAGCATAGGATAGGTTAGGATAGTTTAAGATAGGTTAGGTTAGGTTTGGTGAATCGTCATCGGCACCCCGAGCTCGGCTCGGCCCCAGGTAGACCCGCTGCGCAGGCTCTCATCTAGCTGACAGGGCCGAAGGCTCGCCTGTGGGGGATAGGTTTGGTTTGGTTGGCTTGGTTTGGACAAGGCAGGAGGCGCTTTGGGAATGCAAAATGAAGAAGATAGGATAGGTCTCGGCAGAGATAGATCTCGGCAGGAAAGTCCCCGCCAAAGAGATCTCGCAGTGGGGGGGACTTTCGCCAAGAAGACTCAACAATCTCAAACAAATAGGCGAGATCGTTATGCGACGGGCCAGAGGGGACTCGCGCAGTCTAAAGGGGACGGTCCCGTCCTAAGGATTCGAGAGTCACGCTTCCGGCTGGTCGGTTACCGCGGGTTCTTGCTGATCCATCGCTAAGGATTTCCTAGGAGGGCCAAGGGCCTTGGCGGAAGCACACGCCGAAAATGTTCAACCACGACAATTACATCAAACGCATTCACAAATAACAAGACAAGATGTTCGCAAGAAAAACATTTGCATTAACAATACTACGTACAGATACAAAATGATAGCGTCTCGCGCTTTACATAGAGGTGAAGAACAGAAGCGAGAAGGGGGCCCTCAAGGAGATAGACTGTACCCCTCAGAGCTCCCGCTTGAGCTCCCGCTGGAGCTTCCGCCGGAGCTCTCCCCGGAGGTCTCGCCACCCGCTGCGGGGGACTTTGAGACATCCGAGGGAGGGGTATCAGGGGCGCCCAGGGGCTTTGGAATGGGCTCGAAGAGCCATGAGACAAGCTGTTGAGCGGTGATGTCTTTGCCCCTTCCGTCCCAGCAGTCGATGTCGCGCAGCGTCTTCAGCGTCAACTTTACGGTGGCTTGCGCGTTCCCCTGGAGCAGCTTGTCGATGTCATAAGCCGAGTAATACTGGCTCTTCAATCTCTCGTCCAACGGAGGGGCTGCACTCGCCTCGAGGCGCGCGACCTGCTGCCGCAGGAGAACATTGTCATATCGGGCCTGTGACAGCTCCTCGCGAAGTGCGGCCTGGGCGGAATCCTGAGCGACAGAAGGTTAGCATAAGGGAAGGGTTAGGAAGGCGAGAACAAGTGATTGAGAAAGGTCTCACTTACCCCTTCCGCTTGGCGCGAGGATAACATCTGCTGAGCCTCGGCCAGCTCCTTGGCCAGGGTTGCCGCCTGAGCAACCGCATCATCCCTAGCCTTGAACATGTCCTGGAAGTTACGGTCTATTGTGATGCTCCGGCGAGCACACATGTGCGCAAGCTCCAGCCCACGCATCAGGGTGCGGGTGGAGTCATAGGCCAGCAACCAGGTTGACATCCGGTCGTAAATGCTAGCATCCTCCCGGCTGTAGAGGCAATAACCTAGGGCGAAAGCCTCGCTGGTGACCTCGTCCCGCTCTGCCCAGCTTGGCAGGAGGGACGAGATCGAGACCTTGTTGGCATCAGGATCCCACTGCAGCAGTGGCTTATTTTCCGCGTCCAGGCACCTCATGCCGAGACCGAAGTTGCGATGACCTCGCGGCACCTCTTCGGACAGGGCCTGGCCGGAGGTCCCGGCGGCGGCACCCTCGCTCTCTGCGGCACCAGTGGCCTGAGGGTTCTCGGCAGGGGTCTCGGGACCGCCCCTGGAGGCGGCAATCTTGCTAACGGTCTGCAGGACCTCCTCGAAGGAGCGGCCTGCGGGGAGAGGTTGGATGGGCGGCACCACGACAGCCTTGCCCTTCTCGGTGTCCGTCGTCTTGGGTCTCTTAATTGATTGGGGCGCGGGGGCACTGGGCTTTCGCTTCGCGGCACCGCTTGAAGGGGGAGGACCCGTCTCCTTTCGGCAGGCTTGAGCAGCGGCTTTCGCAAGAGCCAGCGGGTCCTTAGGAGGTTAACTCCCACCGGCGCGAGCCTCGTCGAAAGGCTGGCGTAGGGGGATCTCGCGTTCTCCTGCGAAAACAATGATAATAAGTCCCGACCTTGGAAGACAAGTAAAAGACAGACAAAGACGAAACCCTACCTTCTCCCGGTAGTATAGGGGAGAGAGAATCGACGTCTCGCCGGAGGTAGAGGACGTCGAAGTCCTTGGTTCCGAAGAACTCAAGGAGGGCGCTCTCACGTGAGCCCAAGGCGGGAGGCTTATAGGCGGCATCCTCGTATTGGATGGGGGCAAGGGGTACGTTCCCGAAGTCGCCGGAAACGTAGATAAACCTCTCGCCCCAGTGATGATGCTTGTTGGCGAGACCAATCGTCTTCAGCAATTGCCCGGAGAAGAACACCACGCCTCCTTTCGCGCGGAAAGTAAATAGCTTGCGGAAGATCGGCAAGCTAAACTCGATCCTCTCGGACCGCATATAGCATATGAATGCCATAAGAATCGCCACTGAGTTCGGGTTCAGCTGCGCGGGAACCACCCCATAATATCGGAGGGCCTGCCGCACCTCAGGCCACAGCGGGAGGCGGAAGCCCACCTCGAAGTGTTCAATGGGGATGGCGAGCTCCCCCTCCCCCGCGGAGTTCACCTTGTCCTGATTGTCGGGGTTCCGCGCGGTGAACCCGGCGGGAACATGTTGAGCCTTGATTGTTGAAACCGGAACCCGGCTTCCTGTGGAGCTCGCCCTTGGGGAAAGGGGTGGTCTCGCGCCTACTTCGCTCCTGCAAGAAAAAACAACAAGACAAGGAGAAAACAGACCCAAGGGCTCGGCGGGGAGGTCTCACCACAAACCCGGAAGATCTCAGAGCGCTTCCCCTCCTTAGCCTGAAGCCGAGCTAAGGTACCCTCAGAAAGCACTTAGAGAATTTGGGGAGAGGAGCTCAGGGAAAAACTTGCCTTCTGGGGTACCCCTTGGGTCCTATTTATAGTTTTTGAAACCCGGACTGCCCATAACCAGAATAGCTGACCTGAAATTACCGGGGAACCCTTGGCTGGGCCTGCCAACAGCCAAACTCCGCTGTTTCGAAGGGCTATGGGCAGGCCAGCAGGGATAGAACAGTAAAAAATACCTCTGATCCCCAGGCGAGCTGGGACACCTGGCCACTTCGGCGTGCTTTGCTCGCCAGCTGCTGCCGAGCTCCACTGCGGGGCCGCGAGTTGCAGCTCGCTCGGCGAATGCCGAGCTCTGGGTCGTCGATCGTCGATCTCTGGTCGACGGATGCCGAGCTCTGGCCCGCTCCTGCTGCTGCCGAGCGAGCTCGCCTGCTGCTGCCGAGCTCGCTGAGCTCGCCTGTGTGGCCCTTGTTGAACTTGCTCGCCGGACACGGGGTTGTACACAATCCCCGCTCTTTTCGAGCCTGTCAAAAAGCTCGGAAAGAAACATCCAACCCGAAGTGTGCGGCGAGCTCCGGCTGGCGAGTTGAAGGGAATCTTATGGTGGGGGCCACCTGCGGCTATATATATGCACCTGCTCTGCTGCCTGGTTCTTGCCATTCCCCCTGCTGCCTTGCCAAGATGCCCCTTCCCAAGGAGATTCAAGAGCGCATAGATCGAGCCCGCCAGGCTTCCGAGGCTCGCATTGCCGCGCTGACGGCGGTCCCCGCAAAGGTCCCTCAAATTGACCCTGCCGAGCCGAGCTCCAAGAGGTCAAGGCCATTTCCCGAGGCGGCCGAGCCCATCTTCCACGACCTGAGGGCCACTTTGGCTCGCGAGACCGGCTCTTCTACTCGAACTATTCTGGAGAATGATAGGGAGGTCGTTGTTGTTGGTGACGATCAGGGCGGCCTTCCAGGTGACGAGGGCACCGTGCCGCGGGTTCCTACGCCGCAAGGCGAGGTTATGCCCGCCACTTCGCGACTCTCACCCCCGGACAACCATCCACGGGATCCGCCGCTCCTCTTCGGGATCCTGCCTGTGAGCTTGCAGAGGCCAACTTCACCACCTGACTCCCCTCGGCAAATTGACGCGGTCGCCGGGGGGGGCCTGGGGTCCATTCCTGTCCCGGGCTTCGAGCCCATCTCGCCGGGGGCTCGCGGCCCAGGTCGCGGGAAGGACCTGAGGTTCATCCCTCCTCGCATCTCCTTTGAGCCGCCGAGCTCTTCAGGTCCGCCTCGCTCAACTCTGTGCTTCACAAGCTTTTGCTCTTGCTGACGTCCGCCTTTACAGCCCTTCCCAGTCAGTCGGCTGCCGAGGAGTCCTCGCGGGCAGCCCACCATTCTCCCCTGCCGTCTCCGAGCTCGCTGGACTCTTATCTGGGTCCGGAGGTGGATCAGGGCGAGCTGTCGAGGAGGGAGGTCAAGCTCCTCAAGAAGCTGGTGGGTGGTCTGCGCGAGGTGCAAGGAGTCAACGAGACGTTGCAGCGCGACTATGCGCGCCTTGCTGAGGAGGTGCGCCTCGGCCGGCCTGGCGAGTTGATGTCTCCTTCCCGACTCCTGGATGAGATAGATGACGGTCTCTTGGTCGCGCAAAGGAACTCTGGAAGGATCCGCGAGCTTCTCCGCGCGCGGCAGCTTGGGGGGCGGGGATCGCGAGGCCGGGGTAGGTAAATTTGCGGGCTCCCCTGCCGAGCCGACCGGCGCTCGCGTCCTGGTGCCCTCCCTGCTTGCGCGCCTTGTTTTCTGTTTCGAACTTTCCCCTGCTGGGATGAATAATTTTTAGAACATTTTCATTTGTTATTTAAATAAAAAGCCGTAATGTTTTGACTTAGCCTCAGTGAGGACGCGCCGGAAGTCGGCGAGCTGGGGTGGTGAGCTGGGGTGGCGAGCTGGGGTGGCGAGATGCGCCGATGTGACAGCCTGCCTCAGATTCTTTTTCCTATAAATAGCCCCCCCCCCCCCCCCTTTCACCTACCCCCGTACTATCTTTATTGCTCTGCTTCCCCTCCTGCTTTTTTCCTTCTTCTGCTCGCGTTGTGCTTTGCTTCTTTCCTGCGACCATGGGCAAGACTAATCCGGACGCTGATGGCCGCTCCAAGTGCGCGCAGCACTTCGCGGATTATTGCTTTTTTGACGGCCACACCAGCGAGGAGGAGCTCGCCGAATTCAAGGCCCTGTATGTGCCGCCGGGCTTTGAGGCACGCAGGCCGGGGCCGGGCGAGGCAATCAACACGTTCTATGAGAACGAACTCGCATTCCCCATCTCGCACTTCGAGGTGGGGCTGCGACTTTCCTTGTGGCCGGAGATCCGGCAGATCCTGAAATACTACGGGGACGTCCCCGCGCAACTGAACTTGAACGCCATCGCCATGATGGTGGCATTCGCGAGCTATCTCCGGCGGGAGAGGATCGAGTTTAACCTGACGGTGTTCAGGAAACTCTTCTCCTATAAGGCGACGACGGACGGGGTCGCCTACTTCGGCGGCTCCTTGATCAAAGTTCGCGAGATCGCGAACAAGCACCACACCTGGATGACCAAGATCGCCTTCATCAAGGGCGATCTCGGCAACATCCCCTACTCGCCGCAACAGAAAGGCGAGGAGGTGTACCGCCCGCCGGCCGTGTCCGGCAACGACGCCGAGCTCCACAAATTCTTCCTCCACAAAGATTTCGAGGTCGCCTTCCTGCGGAGGGGCCTCGACGCGCTCCCCCCGGTTCTGCCCGGCGAAGGTATGCTTCCTTCCTTTTGCCGAGCTCGCCTACTCGCGGACTCGACACATTATCATCCGAGTTTTCTAACCTTCCCAAGTATTTTTCTGCAGGGGAGCGAATAATCCCCGCGAACCCGCCTTTTGCGGACCCGGGGCTTGATACTGACCCTCTTGCTCGCGAGAGGGCGGCGGCAGCGGCCTGCCGAGATGAGACGATCTCCTCGCAGCCCTCTTCCAGCAAGAGGCGACCTGAGGACGCGGGGTCGAACCCGCCATCTGGCCCCCGTCAGGTCAAGAAGATGCGGAGAGCCCTGCTGGCTCCGCGGGGGCAACAACAACAACAACATCAGTCCAGCCCCAAGTACATCAGCTCGTCGGAGACTCCTCCCGACGTGTCCCCGGGGAGCCCGCTGAAGGAGACTACCAGCAAGGGCAGAAAGGGTGGCAACGCCCCCTCTTCCTCGGCTGCGATCTCCCCTCCTCCCTCGGCGAAGAGGGCTGCCCGCGAGCGCGCGCCGCCGAAGCAGCACCCCCTCTTCAACTTCGGCGCTCGCTGGAAGGATTCCGCGGGCGAGCCCATGTTGCAGTGGGATGAGCTCGCTCATCGAGTCTCTGTCTCTACCTTGCACCCGTCCTGGCATGACCGCGAGCCCGCCACCGGTCATGCCTACGCCCTCGGCTTCGGCCTTTATGGCCGGGAGGATGCCGAGGCCTACAAGAGGTCGACCCTCCGACAGCTCGGCCATGAGGGGCTGCAGTCCCATCTGCGGACCCTGGAGCTGCACCATATGCTGGCGCGCCGCAGCTTCGCCATCAGCCACCAGCTCGAAAAGGCCGAGCAGGCTCGCGACCTCGCCAAGGAGCAGGTTGCCGATCAGGCGAGGCGGCTCGGCATCGCGGATAGTCTTCTCGCCAAGACTGCTGGCGGGCTGGTAAGTGTCACGCACCACTCTCTTTTACTTGGAAAGCTGTGTGCTGCTGCTAAGTGAGCTTTTTTCCAGGATGCCAAAGCGGCGGGCGAGCTCCAGGCTCGCAACACTGAGCTAGAGGAGGAGAACGGCCGCCTGCGCGCGCAGCTGGCCGTAGATGCCGACGCTGCTGGGGAGCTCCAGGCTCGCGACGTCGAGCGAGGGGAGGAGATCGTCCAACTGCGCGCACGCCTTGGCGAGTTGGAGAGCGCGAACGTGAAGCTGAAGGGGGAGAACCAGCACCTTCTCGGCGAAGTGCGTTGCCAGGCGGAGATCTTCTTCCCGGGGCACTACATCGATCCCACACTCCCCTACAAGAGCCCGCGCATCTTCGGCAAGGCGGACCTCGTCGAGAGACTGCGGATCAACTCCATCCAGACCGCCGAGTGCACCCTCGCGATGATGAAGGACTCAGGGGTGCTGGTGGAAGGATGCGGGGAGATCTCCGCTCGGGACCTGATGCCGAGTCTGTTTCCGGCGACGCCGCCCAGCGAGAAGGAGGATAGCCTGGACGCGATGTTCGGGAAGAGCTTCCAGGACCACTCGGGCGACGGCGAGGACCAGTCCGGCGGAGGGGGCGAGGCCAGCTGACGGCCCTGTATTTTTGTTCTCTTTTTTTTCTCTTTTTTGACTACTCGCAGAGGCGAGCTCCCTGTACGCTTGTAAATAATAAATGAAAGTGTTTTGATCATACCGGTGTCCTTTTTTACTATGCTCATTGTGTCATGAATGTATGTGAGTATTTTCTCCCGCGACCTCGCCGAGACAGGTTCTGCGAGTAGAGTGATCATGAGAGTGCGCACGCGAGCGAAGTGTGTTTGGAGTGTTCGCCGAGTCCCAAATGATTTCTCGGCGAGTTACTCTCCGCCCTTATTACGCCATTACTACTCGCGCGCGGCCTTCTGCCTTCTATCTGCCTACCTCTACTCGCACGCGAGCCACCCAGGTTGTGCCCATCGAAGAAGAAATTTTTCGAAGTATGATGGGCCTGGGGTGCGAGGCCCCCTGGTCTGGCTTGTCTTTGGCGAGGCCAGGGCTCGCGGCCTACTTTCCAATGCCGAGCCGGAAATGACGAGCCCGAACTCGCCCATGCAGAGCCCTCTAGTCCGGCTTGCCTCCTTGGCTATGCCGAGCTGAGTTCGCCGAGCCCAGGCTCGCCCTGCCAGAACCCTTCCCCTTCGTTTCCTGCCATAGACTTTGACCTGCACCTGACGACTTCAAGGCCGCACCATCGAGTAACCTCCGGCCCTGTCAACCAGGTGAGTGCCTGACAGCGGGATCTGTTCGAGGCCAGGGATGACACCGAGTGACTTCCAGCCCTGTCAGCTAGGTGAGAGCCTGACAGCGGGATCTGCTCGAGGCCAGGGATGACACCGAGTGACTTCCAGCCCTGTCAGCTAGGTGAGAGCCTGACAGCGGGATCTGCTCGGGGTCCGTTATCACTGCCATCGAGTGACTTCCAGCCCTGTCAGCTAGGTGAGAGCCTGACAGCGGGATCTGCTCGAGGCCAAGGATGACACCGAGTGACTTCCAGCCCTGTCAGCTAGGTGAGAGCCTGACAGCGGGATCTGCTCGGGGTCCGTTATCACTGCCATCGAGTGACTTCCAGCCCTGTCAGCTAGGTGAGAGCCTGACAGCGGGATCTGCTCGAGGCCAAGGATGACACCGAGTGACTTCCAGCCCTGTCAGCTAGGTGAGAGCCTGACAGCGGGATCTGCTCGGGGTCCGTTATCACTGCCATCGAGTGACTTCCAGCCCTGTCAGCTAGGTGAGAGCCTGACAGCGGGATCTGCTCGAGGCCAAGGATGACACCGAGTGACTTCCAGCCCTGTCAGCTAGGTGAGAGCCTGACAGCGGGATCTGCTCGGGGTCCGTTATCACTGCCATCGAGTGACTTCCAGCCCTGTCAGCTAGGTGAGAGCCTGACAGCGGGATCTGCTCGAGGCCAAGGATGACACCGAGTGACTTCCAGCCCTGTCAGCTAGGTGAGAGCCTGACAGCGGGATCTGCTCGGGGTCCGTTACCACCACCATCGAGTGACTTCCAGCCCTGTCAGCTAGGTGAGAGCCTGACAGCGGGATCTGCTCGAGGCCAAGGATGACACCGAGTGACTTCCAGCCCTGTCAGCTAGGTGAGAGCCTGACAGCGGGATCTGCTCGGGGTCCGTTATCACTGCCATCGAGTGACTTCCAGCCCTGTCAGCTAGGTGAGAGCCTGACAGCGGGATCTGCTCGAGGCCAAGGATGACACCGACTGACTTCCAGCCCTGTCAGCTAGGTGAGAGCCTGACAGCGGGATCTGCTCGGGGTCCGAAATACATCACATTCCACCATGCAGGACAATTACAAGGATATCAGAGAGCTTGAAGGAATTTATTATAATCAAGGTGTCGCTTACATGTTTCAGGGAAAAAAGCGTTTGAGGTCGTCACCACTCCAGGTGAGACTCAGGGTCTCGCCTTCTACATTTTGGAGTCGATAGCCCCCCGACCCCAAGGCCACCTTTACAATGAACGGTCCCTCCCAGCTGGGGTTGAGTTTTCCCACGGATGTTGACCTCCCTGCTGCATCTACTTTCTTCAACACCAAGTCCCCCTCCACGAACTGCTTGATCCTGACATGCTTGTCAAAGTACTTGGCCATTCTTCTTTTTACCTCCTCCTGTCGGATGGCAGAAAGGTCCCTTACTTCTTCTACCATGTCGAGGGAGAGCCTCAGTTCCTCCTCATTCTCTGCCTGCCATTCCTCGCGGTCTTCCTTTGCCGCCACGACTCGCGGCGTTTGGACTTCGAATTCAATGGGGAGCACTGCCTCACACCCGTGGGAGAGTTTGAAGGGGGTCTCTCCTGTAGCTGTGTTGGGAGTAGTCCTCAGGGCCCAAAGGACAGCGGGAAGCTGCTCCACCCAACTCCCTCTCAGGTTCTCCACCTTTTTCTTGAGAAGGTTGACGATGATCTTGTTTGCAGCCTCCACTTGCCCGTTACTCCTGGGGTGATGGACCGAGGCGAACCTGAGATCGATCCCAAGTTGTTCGCAAAAGCTGGTGAACTCGGCACTGGCGAACTGGGGCCCATTGTCTGTGACGATGGCCTGGGGCAGCCCATGGCGACAGATGATCTCCCCCCATACAAAATTCCTGATCACCTGGGAGGTCACCTAGCCAACGCTTTCACCTCCATCCACTTTGAAAAGTAGTCAATCATCACTAGGAGGAACCTTCTCTGACCGCTGGCTTGGGGAAACGGCCCAACCAGATCCATTCCCCAGATCGCGAAGGGCCATGGGGCCGTGATACTACGGAGCCGTTGGGCCGGCTGTAGCTGGAGAGGGGCAAACAGTTGGCACTTGTGACATCTCCTTGCGAATTCTGCAGCGTCCCGGCCCAGGGTGGGCCAAAAATAACCTTGCCTGACTATCCTTCCTTCCAGGGTCCGACTCCCGGAGTGACTCCCACATTCCCCGGAGTGGATCTCCTCCAAGATCCTTCGCGCTTCTCCCTCGGTTACGCAGCGGGCCAGCATCCCTGAGAGGGTCTTTCTGTATAGCTGCCCGTCCTGGAGGAGGTAGTATGCTGACTTGTGCCTCAGCTTCTTCTTGTCTACCCCCTCCGGATACTCTCCCGTGGAGAGAAAAACCACCACAGGATCCATCCATGAAGCTTGTTGATCGATTTCCATGAGTTCTCCTTCTTCGATGGAGGGGCGGAACAGGTCGGTGATGGTGCCCCCCACCTGGGGACCATGCTTAACCAACTGATCGGCCTGTTCATTCTCTTCCCTGGGCACATGTTGGATGGCGAAAGTTTGGAAAGTCCCAATGATCCCCTTTACTTTGGCCAAGTATGATCGTAGGGTGGGCTCCCTTGCCTCGAACTCCCCGTTGATTTGGAGGCTACCACCATGGAATCTGTGAGGACCTCCACATCTGATACTCCAAGCTCCCTGGCCAGGCGAAGCCCTGCTATCACGGCCTCGTACTCGGCCTGGTTGTTGGTAATGGGAAAGTGCACCACCACCGTTTGCTCGATCCGGGTCCCTTGAGGGCTTTCTAGGATCACTCCCACTCCTAAGGAATGCCTTCCTGATGCTCCATCCACCCTCACCTTCCAAGGAGCCGGGCGAGTGAGTTCTCCTTCCGCCACTTCAACCACATAGTCAGCGAGAAAGTCGACCATCGCCTGGGCTTTGATCGAGAGCCGTGGAACGAAAGAGACGTCGAACTCGCTCATCTCCACCGACCACTTAGCCAATCTGCCTGAATGCTCCACCCCCTCAAAGATGTTGCGGAGGGGATGGTCGGTCACCACTCGGATTGAGTGTGCCTGGAAGTAGGGTCGTAGCCTCCGAGCCGAGATGATTAGGGCGAACGCAAGCTTCTCCAAGATCGGATACCGGAGCTCGGCCTTCCTCAAGACCCGGCTCACATAATAGACTGGGAGCTGTCTCTTCCCCTCTTCTCGAACCAGGACCGAGCTCAAGGCCTCCGTCCCGACCCCTAGATACAAGAACAGGTCCTCCCCCTCCTTCGGTCCTTGGAGCAGCGGAGCCTGTGTCAACTGTACTTGAGGGCCTGGAAGGCCTCTTCACATTCCCTGCTCCATTCAAACCTCTGACCCCCCCTTAGTGTCTTGAAGAAGGGGGAGCACTTCTCCCCTGCCCGAGAGAGGAAGCGACTCAGCCCTGCTAGCTTCCCTGTCAACCGTTGGACCTCCTTTGCATTCCGCGGGGATCCCAGCTCCAAGATGGCCTTGACCTTGTCTGGATTCGGCTCGACCCCCGTGGGGGTGAGGAGATGCCTCAAGAACTTTCCCTGCTGGCCCGAAGACACATTTTAGTGGATTCAATCGCATCTTGTACTTGCGCAGGGTGGCGAAGGTCTCCTCCAGGTCCCGGAGGTGGGAGTCCACATCCCGCTCTTGATCATGAGGTCATCTACATATACCTCCAGATTCCTCCCCCTCTGCTCCTTGAAGACCTATCCATCATTTTTGGTAGGTGGCCCCAGCGTTCTTCAGCCCGAACGGCATCATCTTATAGCAGTAGCAGCCGTCCCTTGTGATGAATGAGACATCCTTTATGTCCGGGGGTGCATCCTGATCTGATGGTAACCTGAAAATGCATCTAAAAAACTCATTACAGAAAAGCCGACGGCTGAGTCAACCAGCGCGTCGATTCGAGGCAAGGGGTAACAATCCTTAGGACAAGCTTTATTAAGAAGGGAAAAATCGATACACAACCGCCAGCGGCCGTCTCCCTTTTTGACCATCACAACGTTCGAGACCCAGCCAGGGTATTGAATCTCGGACACGAAGCCCGCTTTGAGAAGTTTCGCCACCTCCTCCCTGATGGGTTCCGCCAGCTTGTCCGCCGTGGATCTCTTTTTCTGCTGAACGGGGCGTGCTCCCGGGTCCAAGTTGAGGCGGTGGCAGGCCACATCCGCGTCAACCCCCGGCATCTCCGCGGCGTTCCAGGCGAAGATGTCCACGTTCTTCTGGATGCACTCCAGCATCCTGCCCTGGTCTTCCGGGGTCAGCCCCCGCTGACGCGGATCTTTTCCACCCTTCCTCCTCGGGTGAGCACCTCCAGCTCCACCACACTCCTCAGCTGCCTCCAGCCTGGATTGCTCCGCCCATCCCTCGGCGTCCTTTTTCTCCGGGGCGGGGACCTCTACCTCCATCGCTTCCTCCTCGACCTCCCTCACCTCGGTCACCTCCAAACTTCCTCCGGCCGCTTCCTCTGTGCAGCCCTTCTCTCCGAGCTCTTCCTCCTCAGCTTCCTCTTCGACCTCCTCCATCCTTCGCCCCATCTCCTCGGCTCCCTCCTGCCAAGAGATGGTGTTCACCGCAGTGACATAACACTCCCGCGCCACCTTTGGGTCTCCCCTAACCCTGACTTGGACCCCCTCGGTGTTGAACTTCAAGCATTGATGAAAAGATGAGGGGACGCAGTGGAAGGCGCTGATCAGGGCCTTCCAAAGATGGCGCTGTAGCTGCTGGGGGCGTCCACAATGACGAACTTGCAGTTTCGGGACTGCCCCCCCAAGGTGACATGGAGTCCGACTCCTCCTTCTACCTCCTTCCTTTCTCCTGAAAACCCGAACAGGGGGCCATCCGAGGCCAGCACTCTTCTCGCCTCCACCTTCATTGCGTCAAACGCCTTTTTGAAGACGACGTTGACGGAACTCCCGTTGTCCACGAGGATCCGTGAGACGGTGAAGTTCTCGATGGCCGTCTTGATGACCAGCGCATCACAGAACGGGTCCTCGTGGTCTGGTAGATCACTCCTGGAAAAGGTGATCCTCTCCTCTGGTGGCGGGGTTTGGATGTAGAGGCGACGCTTCGCCGGTACATGGTGTGGAGGCTAGCCTTGCGGGAGGCCTCGATCCCTGCTCCCCCGTGGATCATCCCGATCCCTCCTCGGGTTCCCACATCCACCGGTCTTCGCACCGATCCTCCTCCGCCCGAGGCAGGACCTCCTCGATCCTTACTTCCTGTCGCGCCCCCTGCTGCTGCTGCTGCTGCTCCCTGTTCCCCCTCATCTCCAAGAATTCCGGGCACGTGGCTGTTGCGTGCCCTTCTTCCTGATGGAAGTCGCAGTAGGGCAGCTCCACCCTAACCTCCCTCCTTCTTCTCCTCCACGCTCCTCTCCTGGCCCCAAGGCTATGGCCATGGCCTCCTCTTGATCGGGGAGCCGGGGCCTCTGGCCCTGCCTCCAGCCTGGGGGGTGGAACTGGTCTTGCCTCCCCTGGAAGTGACCTCTTCCGAAGTTTCCCCTCTGTGGCCCCTGCCCCTGCCACTCTGGCCTCCAGCCTAGCCGACAGTCGGGCTCCTGACGCCCCCACCCCGGCTGCTGCTGCCCTTGGAGCTGCCTCTGCTCCCTCTGCCTGGGCTCCCCTCTTCTTTACTCCTGACCTCTTCCTCCCTTCGACTCCCTCTCCTCCTCTGTGGCCCACCTGGCCAATTTCCTTGCAAACTCCGGGTTTGACGCCTCCCCGTCAACCTCTCTCGCCGCCCTTTCCATCAACTCCTCATAGGAGAACGGGGGAACTCTCTTCAGCTCCATCCGGAAGAAGCCCTGCTGCAGGCCTAGGGTGAAGGCCATCATCAGACTATGGTCTGGCATCTCCTGAACCTGAGTAACTTCCTCCTGGAATCGGTCCACATAGCTTCCCAACGTCTCGTTCACCCCCTGCTTGATGTGAAACAGGGACTCAGACTCCTTCTTCCTCTTCTTCGAAGTGGTGAATCTCAGCATGAATCTTCGGCGCAAGTCCTCGAAGCAATAAATAGAGCTGGCCGGTAGCTGGTGGAACCATTCTCTCGCTTTCTCTCGGAGGGTGATGGCGAAGAGCCGACATTTGAATCCGTCCGACATCTGACGGATCGAGACCACGTCCTCGAACCATTGGACGTGCTGTACCGGGTCTCCCTTCCCAGTGTAATAGGACATCTCGGGCTCCCTGAACCCATCTGGAACTGGAGCTGAAGAGACCAGCTCGCTGAAGGGACTCCCTCCTCCCACTGGGTGAGCTGGCGAGTCTCGCGAGCCCAGCTCGCCGAAGCGACCTCGGCCTGCCGAGCCTGGGAAGAGTTCACGCCCGGGGAGCTCGCACCCTCGGCCTTCCTCGGCCACTTCCTTCCCAGCTCGCCTGCCGGAGCGTCCTCGCCCAATGAAGGGGCGGCCGCGATCTGGTTCGCCGGAGTCGAGCACTCGGCCGCGTGCCGAGTGCGAACTTGACCAATTCAGCACCTCGCTTCTGAAGTCTTCGAACATCCCCACCGTTGCGAGAGGCGGGGGGGGCGGCGAGCTCGGCCTGCCGGATCCTTGTCCCGTCATTGAACTCGCGGGAACTTTTCTGTGCTGACCACGCTCCACGCTCACCGCACCAAAATGTTGAAACCGGAACCCGGCTTCCTGTGGAGCTCGCCCTTGGGGAAAGGGGTGGTCTCGCGCCTACTTCGCTCCTGCAAGAAAAAACAACAAGACAAGGAGAAAAAACAGACCCAAGGGCTCGGCGGGGAGGTCCCACCACAAACCCGGAAGATCTCAGAGCGCTTCCCCTCCTTAGCCTGAAGCCGAGCTAAGGTACCCTCAGAAAGCACTTAGAGAATTTGGGGAGAGGAGCTCAGGGAAAAACTTGCCTTCTGGGGTACCCCTTGGGTCCTATTTATAGTTTTTGAAACCCGGACTGCCCATAACCAGAATAGCTGACCTGAAATTACCGGGGAACCCTGGCTGGGCCTGCCAACAGCCAAACTCCGCTGTTTCGAAGGGCTATGGGCAGGCCAGCAGGGATAGAACAGTAAAAAATACCTCTGATCCCCAGGCGAGCTGGGACACCTGGCCACTTCGGCGTGCTTTGCTCGCCAGCTGCTGCCGAGCTCCACTGCGGGGCCGCGAGTTGCAGCTCGCTCGGCGAATGCCGAGCTCTGGGTCGTCGATCGTCGATCTCTGGTCGACGGATGCCGAGCTCTGGCCCGCTCCTGCTGCTGCCGAGCTCGCCTGCTGCTGCCGAGCTCGCTGAGCTCGCCTGAGGCCCTTGTTGAACTTGCTCGCCGGACACGGGGTTGTACATGATCACGTTGAACTCATCCGCGGAAAGGGTGCAGGAAGGGAAAAGGTGCTTTTGGAAAGCTTCCGCGCAATTGGATCGTCCTTCACTTCCGCCCGGCATCACGAAAAAGTTTGAAGGCGAGATCTACGAGAAGAGGGCAAGAGCGAGAACGGCGCGAGAACGGAAGTAGAAGGCGGAGACGGGCGAGAGCTTTGGAGAGACCGCGAAAGCAACAGGAGAGGAGAGAGACTGGAATCGGAGAAATGAATGTGGTAGGTGAGCCTCCTATTTATAGAAAGTCGTGGTAATGATTGCCGTTTTCAGAAAGGCGGCGGGGGTACAGCCGCGCGTCCTACATCGGCGACGCTTCGTTTTTCCCGCCCGAGTCTGACAGTGACTGATTGACTAAAATGACTAGCGCAAACATTGCGAGAGGTCATCCGACGGGCAAGGTAGGCGGAAACAAGGTGGCTCTCGCCACCCAAGGACCCGGGAAAATAACTCAGACGCATACAACAAACATTAAAACAGAATTATGACTCTCGCTCCGCGAGAACGGGATAAAATAATAAGCGAATAAAATGCAGAAACATTAGTTACAACTCGGAGCGAGTAAATAAGGGTACATTGGAGAAGGGAAGGCCTGGGGAGGAGGAGGGGAGGTCTCGCGCTTCAGTATGGCTCCCAGCGCCATTTTCCCTGCTCCCACCGCCATTTTCCTCGGTCCCGCAGCTTGGTCCGGGGCGGCGCCTGTGGGTTGAAGTAGGACGACAGCACGCTGCATCCCAGGTCGACCCGGCGAGACAGATCCCGGATGCGCTCGAGGCACCTATCAGGTGAGGATCCAGCGGTAGCTCCCCCCGGCCGATCCATCTCGCCGATAAGGTAGTCCCGCTCCAGGGTCTCTAGCCTCTTCTCCACTGATAGGCGGAACTCTTGGGCCGCGAGATCGCGGACCCGTTCTCGCCGGATGAGCTTCGACAGGACGGCGGCGACCTTCTTCCCCCATCTTTTCGCGCTCCCGGCTCCCGTCAGGATCTCCTCCATCTCGTCGGACGAAGGGAAGGGAGAGCTCTCGCCATCTTCTCCCTCTCTTTCTTCTTCTTCTTCTTCTTCCTCTACCTCAGCTCCAAGCCGCGAGCCCATGTCCCCTGTCAAAGGAAACCCCATTTTAGCGGGAGCTAAAGGATAGCTGCGATAAAGTTTCTGTATACCTTCAGAATGACGAGGCCCCCCGGTCGACGGCTGGCGAGAAGGCCCAGCCCCCCCCCCCCCTCTCAGCTCCAAAGAGGAGGTGGATTGGCTTCCCTTTTCCGGGGGGATAAACTTTGCGAATGGTGATCCCGGCTTGGTCAGGAGCGGGGGAGCGGGTCTCCTTTCCTGCAGGAAGGCTAGCGTCCAGCAAAGGCACGGAGATCTCGGCAGTATTTCCTCCCGCCGGTAGGGAGGAATCAACCGCGTGGGCAGACTGATTCGCAGCTCTCGCCCGCTCTCCCGGGTGCCGAGATCTGGAGGTGCGAGAGGGGAACCATTACCTGCAACGTTCGGGTCAGGTGGAGGAGCCACCTCTGGAACCCGCAGTTGATCATCGTGATGACTAGAGGGTGGGTCCAAGTGTTCTCGCGGGGACGCGGAAGCGTCGGGAACCGTCTCCTGCGAGAGGTACCACGTCAAACAAATGGACAACTGGTTTTTAGTAATTGGTATATCGAGCTTACCTTCCGCGGAGAGGGGCCATCCGTGCGACTAGGGGTCGGGGTGGGCGGGCTCCTGTACTCGCGGGACAGGTCCCGCTGCACCACCTTCGCTTTCTTCTTCTTCTTAGGCAGAGAAGGCTCAGCAACCGATGATTGTCTCGCTAGCCATGGAGCAACCAGGGCGCTGTTAGCCCTGGCTCGCGCCTGTGCCGCGTTAATACGGTCCTGCAGATCCTGCGGAAGCGGTTTGTCGGCCCGCTTGGAAGGCATAGCGAGAGAAGGCGAGAGCTCAAGGGGAGAACGACGGCTCGAGGGAAGTATTATGGCCGTCTATCGGCACACATATTTATAGGCATCGTACGGCCCACCGAAATATTCCCTGACGTTGACACGTGCTCAGCGAATATTTTGGGTTGGACATGTCTTTTCGAGCGCGGTGCTAGCTCAAAAAGAGCGGGGATTGTGTACAACCCTATATTCGCTGAGCCAGATAAGGAGGCACAAGGGTCGCAGTTGGGTTAGCCGAAGTGTTCCCGCCCTAAGGAGGGTCTCGCCCAAAGAAGGCGGGAACGATTGTGCCCTAAGGAGGGTCTCGCCCAAAGAAGGCGGGAACGATTGCGCCTGATCGTCAAAAGAGGAACCGTAGGCCAAGAGCGCCGAGCGCGGCCTGCGCGGAAGCGCTTGCGCCCGAGCCAAGCTCCTTTCTCAGAGAGTTCTCGCCTACGCCGGGCGAGAACGTTCGCGCCATGCCTTGGGCAGAAGGGTCTCGGCTCAGTTCTCGCCGAGTGGGGCCCAAGGCCTCAGGAAGAATGTCTTAATTGCCCTCAGGAGAAATTACTTCAGTACCCTCAGAAAAACAGCGGGTTTTGGCTATTGGCAGACCAACTAGGGACTTTTCAGTAAATTCAGGACAGTAAAATGCTATAAATAGACCAAGGGATGATCCAATGGACCACTTTTACCCCTATTTGTTTGCTTTGCTTGATTTTGTTTTGCAAGCACATCTTTGGGCTGTTGCATGTTTTTTGCTTTTCATGATGATGTAGCCATGATACATCTTTTGTTTGAGTGGAGACCCTTCGCTCTTTTGGATCTGTTGTGCTCTAGTCGCATTTTTTGTGCGCGTGTGTTTTTGGCAGGGTAACACCTTTTTAGTTATTGTGAAAATTAATTATAGACTTTTAACAAATTATCTCCCATTTCTAATTACTCAGCAGACACAATGACCATCTCCCAAGACATCTATGACACAATAATATAGTTTGATATGTGGTCACATCTCTTTACAAATGACTATAATTATTCTTTTTTATATCTTTGTTATATTTTTGTTGGATGTTTTGCACTCATTATCAAGGTCAATTGCTCACTCATCAAAACATGTTTAAATAGGGAGGGATCTCGCTTCGTTAACGAACCTTCACTTGCAAAGTTAGGCCCTTAGATTTAGTTGGTATAGAAGGTTCCAATATTTAGCTTAAAGTGGGATCTATAAGTTCATGAAGCTTTCTCTTTATCTCAAGTTTTTGAAATTCAGATTATATTTTCTTAGAATGCCTTCAAACTTCACATTGATTTCATTAGCCACACTTCTTCAACCTTAATGTATTGATCTTCTTTTATTTCATATAAGGTAAGTTGCTTCTATTGATCCATAATGGATCCAAAATGGATCCAAAATATATTATATTATGCATGACAATAATTCATGTGCACAAGATAATCTCAGCGTATATTTTATTTTATGCGTGCACTCTCCTTTTAATGTTTTTCCAGACCCTGCTAAAAGTTCTTTCTTAATGAAATTCAAAGTTGTGAACGAAATACGTCCGACTAAATCAGAATACAAAGAAGTGCAAGATTCTTTGTTAATTTGAATGGTGTTTTGCCCAAAAAAACATCTTACCAAAGGCTTCAGCGACATTTTCCAAATGTCGCTAATGTTTTGGCAACATTTCTTTTATAAACGGTCAATACGACATCGTAGTTTTAATCGTCGCAAATACATCCACGACATTTTCTTGATACCCACCACTATATGGTTAGGGACAATGGCATTGTTTTCCATTAAAACGTGACAAACCTTTAGCCACATTTTTATTCAAAATGTGGCAACCTTTGGCCATGTTTTGTAAAAAAATGAGGCCAATAGTATTTTATATTAAAAAAATATTTTTAATAGGTGACCAAGGTGAGCACATTGGAAATGGTAGGCAATGACTTAAGAAATTTGAACCTAATTAACATTGTTTTTCTCTGGACTACAAATAAAAGATCAATTCATATAAGTTGGTAGCACCAAATTGGAAAAATTGGCATATTTTGAGAGCAACAAAAATCATGACTTAATTTCAATTATATCAGAGAATACAAATCCAATATATCCAATATGAAGATATACATTTCATATTAATCTCATTTAAGAATACAAAATTTTGTACTTAAGAAATTAAGAATAAAAAGTTTTTCTAACAAGAAGATGTATATCCCTGCAAATTCCAAACCATTAAGATTTTGAAGCTGAGCATAAGGAGAACCAAAATGCTAATTCCACCTTGTACAATCCATATTTAGCGAGCACGATGAAGACCTGACCCAAGAGATTATGAATATTATTATGATTATTATTATATTAGTATTATTATTATATCTCATTAGTATTAATCTTATTAATATGATTATTATTATTAATAAATTAAATTTATAATAAATATTAATTATAATTAAATGTAACAGAAACGTCACCGCTGTTTTACCAAACTGTTTCTCTATTCTGAACAGCTCTGTCACAGCTGTTTTGTCAAACTGTTTCTCTATTCTGAACAGCTCCATTTTCACAGTTTCATTCTCACAGCTCTATTTTCACAGCTCCTTTGAACATCGCCACCGCCGAAACAAACTGACCCAACATCTCTCTCCTGATTTTTGCATTTATTAATTTCCTATTAAATAATTCATAATCTGCTTTTCAACCGATGGATGCTATGGACGAAAGGTGGTCGCGACTTTTCTGCATGCTCGCCAAAATTAACACTCAGGTAGCGCGCAATGGTGCCTTGATCGAGGCTCTTGAAGCTAAAGCTTCCGCTACGCTCCGCCGACGATTCCTCCCACTCTTCGGGGACACATCCTCCTACTGTGTGTGGCTTCTACAGTAATCTGCCACCGCATCCACAACCCGCCGCAACTCCGTCGATCTCACTGCCGCCACAGGCCACCGTCAATGTCATCCCTCCCGTCGGGGTTCCCACTCAACAAATTTCATCACCACTGTTGTCTGTCATTACTCCGCTTATCCCGACGCCGCTTGCTACGACCATCATTTCAGCATCAGTGCCACCGACCCAGCCCTTGCAAGCCCCTTCTCTGCCACCCTTACTGGTCACCTTGTCGCCGCTCCTGCCGGTTGGAGTTCCGCCAGCCGTGTTCTGGCTGACCGTCGTGCCACGACGCCTCACTGGCGCATCGCCAGACCCGTTCGTGCCGACCATCTTACTAAAGCTGCCACCTGCTGCTTCTCCACTACGGTCGGACCCCGTTCCTTCGGGGCATATTTTTTCGAAGGTGCCGCCACTACTAGCCAAAGTTCCAGCTGCTGCGACACGTTATCAGAAGTTGTTCTGGCGCGAAGTCAAGATGTCGGACGACTCAATCTCCCACGTGACGTTCGAGCTTGAGGGCATGCTCGTTTTGGAGGAGGGAGTAATGGTGCATCGCTATTTTATATTTAGGGGTAGTTTGGTAATATCATATATTTATCTCTATATAGTACTTGTTATTTCTTATATGTCATGTTGAATGTATTGTGTGTTCTTGTGATTTTATGCGGCTAAATCGGGAGAGTCCCCTCGCCGAAAGATCGAGGTGTTCAGGATCGATGCCCTTAGGTGAGGTCAGTTATCTTGTAATCCTTCCATCAATATTACGATCCATATGATGATATAAGACATTATGCGAATATCAAAAATAAACATAATGCAAATCTACGAATATTAGAAATATCAAAAACATTATGCGAATATTAGATATAAACAAAAACATTATGTGAATTTGCGAATATTAAATACCGTATCCATCTGATGATCTCTGGTATAAATGTATCAGACTTGCTTTCTCTAGATAAGAGCACTCGGTTTCTTAATATAAAAAAAATTGCCAAATTATCCTACTATTTTGAATTAAAAAATTGGATACGGCACTCGGTTTGTTAATATCAAAAAAAGGAATACAAATTACCCTCCTATTAAGAGCACTCGGTTTCTTAATATCATAAATTTTGCGAATATCAGAAACATTATGCGAAAATATCAAAAAAAAAATTAGGAGGGTAATTTGTACTGTAATTTGCGCTCGGATATTTAGGTAAATATGAGAAAATATTTTCTTGGATATGATCAAAAAAAATTATGCTAAATATCCGAGTGCAAAAAAATTATCAAATTACCAAATTACCGTCCTATTTTGAATTAAAAAGCAATAGAAAGAAATATAAAATAACTAGGGTGCACTGTTAACTTTGGAGGGTACAAAGTGCCAAATTCTTAATGCTATGGTGCAAAGTGCCAAAGCCCTCCGAGTACCGTCGACATCAATGACGGCGGATCGGGAGCTGCCATCAAGATAACAAGCATTTCCATGATTATCGCCGCAATCTTCATCTTTGTGGTGATCATCTTTATATTATTCCTCTGCCTTCATGCCCCCGACTCTTTGGGTGCGAGAATCGCAACCTGTTACCGGATCAGACGGCGAAATCATGCCGGCCCCAATCTCGTCTTCTCTGCCGATGACCAAATCCACGGCTTCGGCATCAACCCCGCCACCCTGACATCTCTCCCGTCATAATCTACCGATCCAACGAATTCAAGCAGGGGGGGATCCAATGCACCGTTTGCCGTGCCGAGCTCGCTGACGGCGAGACGCTCGCTTGCTGCCGAAATGCAGTGACGACTTCCATCTTGAATGCATCGACCCGTGGTTTCACTCCAACTCACTTGCCCAATTTTCCGCGGTTACGTTGACGGAGAAGATGGGCGTCGGCTGACGGATCCGACAGATTTGGACGGCGTGAGGTCAGTTGTTTCGGTTCCGGTTGGATCGGCTGAGATGTTTCGGTCACTGGGGTCGCCGTTGGTGTCGATTGGGTTTGAGGGGGAAAAATGAAGACGGCGATTGATGCGGGTAGATCACCGGATACGTCGGAGATGAAATGAATGCGATGCCGATTTGAACAATCAAGAACGAAGAATAAAAATGTCATCGGGAGCCGTTAGGGTTGAAGGAATACCGCGAACAGAAATTGTATCGAGTGCAGCAGGTACGGCAAGAATATGGTAAAAGGAGGGATGGAATCCCTTTCTAAAAAGTCAGTAAAATGACTTTTTAAACAACTTTCTTCACTGGAAGCCCAAACAAACCGGAGAAATACTGCGGTGGTGTTTTCCAGAAATTGAAAGAGGTAAAAATCCCTCCCAAATGGGGCCTTACAACAATTACTTACAACAATTACTTGGCCAAGGACATCTGTGAAATTGAATGATGCACATATGAGTTTGTCAATGAACTATGGGAAGCCAGTCGTTATGCAAAATAATCTACTGAGGAGACATGTGCCACATTTTTGTCCATTGTTAAAGTGTTTGTAAGTGTACCTATACATATAAGAGACATGCGCCACAAAAATGTGATAATATGTTTGCTAATATTTTTTTAATAAACTTCAAATCAACTACACATAATTAAGGTAATTTTGGAACATAGGGTTCTGCAATGGTTCAAACAATAATTAAGACTAAAGTAAAGAAATCAATACAAGACTTTTATGAATGCTTCTAATATCATAAATCTTAAATTTTATCAAAGTTAAGTTACCTGATATAATTGGATAAAAAACCACATATAAATAACTCATTGATTAATATTTTTGTGTCATCACTAGTTTCGATTTTAACACAAGCAGTAGAATCTGGAGGTTTTGGTTCCATAAATTGCCGTGCAACAAGCAATTCATCATATCAAACCTATATTTATGTGAGTATTGCAACAAACAAGAATAAGTGGTCTTATAGTACATAAGAATGTAGAAACAATATGAAGAACCCTCATGTATATAAGAAGAAGAATACATATTAATACTTAATATGATTATGAAATGGGGCTAAAACAAGAACAATATAAAATAAGTGAAAAGACTCGCAACACGGTGGATCAACTAATAATTCTTTGTGCCAACAAATCTTAATCTAAGACCCACCTAATTGTAGTTGCAATACTAAATGGGATCATATACAATGTTGAGCAATTGCTGAGGCTGACAAGTAGAAATAAAGACATGTAGCTGAGCCATATATAAAGCTGGAAACATAGTAATATATTTTAAAACATTTCATTCAGCCAATGTTCATTGTTAGACTATTCTCACCATATTGCCATTGTTAATGTTTCAGAATATTACTGAACATGTGAAGTATAGTACCTTTTACAAATATCGATCATTTTAAAAAGAAAACTCTAAATGTTAACATATATATAATTCAAATCAGGTGGTGCAATTGGTCACACCCACGTGACTAATCTTCTAAAATTCAAATCATGTTCACACGACAGATTAAATTTACAGAACACTTACAAGATGATATTTGTTTCATTTCTCCATGATTTAAGGTCATTTCGATGCTTAGTTCAACATTAATATTGTTTTAAGATTGATTATGAATACTGATGATGGTGCCAGTAGAACAAAACAAAACACTGATTTGATTTCCAAGCTAAAATTAGATACTTGAACTGTTAAACCACATAAAAAATATGCAGGAGCACAGATGTAAAACCTTTTAGGAAAAATAAAGGAATTAGAAATTAGCTATTTAAAATTATAAGAACAAATTGCAATGTTTTTATACCCACATATTAGAAATTAGCTATCAGCCCATTCTTGACCATTTTTGCATGCTATATTTTCCTAGTTTTCACTATGGCCACCTGATTTTAGATAAATTCATTAAAATAAAAAACTACAATTCTATTATATGATTAGATATATGTATTACCTTGTTTAGGGTGGACTCTTCTGTAATGTTCCATAGGAGGTGTATCAATAGAAATAGACTCAATACTTTGGTTTGGTCTTAAAATTGTATTCATCATTCTCGCTAAGTACAAAATATTAAACTAAAAGTATTAGAGGCTACTAGAATATAACTAAAATTTAAGCAAAAAAGTATTATAGGCACATTGAATATCAATTATACATAATCCATAGATAGATGAACCCCAGACCCCGCTAATGTTCCAGAATAATTTTCCTTAGAACCTTGGTGTGACAAGGCATTCATTAGACAATCTATAGTTTTTTTGCATATTCATTATTTGCAGTTTCAATTGATCAATCTCTTGCATATCCCTTGAATTTGTAGTGTCAGACATTTTTGAATGATGTGATAAATCATGATATACTTATGGTCGTGACACCGGATCCCATGCTCCGACAATGACCATAGTATTCTGGTTCAAATATAAATTAAAAAGAAATCTTATGAATTTCACCAATTGGTGTGTTAAGTGGACATTGTATCGTCTACCTAGCTATTTCATTTTCTAAAGCAACATAAATATAGACAATTCACTCACAAGGAGATAATTTAAATAATGTTTGCATCTTCAAATAATTACATCCAAGAATAAAGCATCCTTACTTTTTTTTAATATTGCATAATCATCCACCATAATATTGTCTTTCGCTTTGCTTGTACGACTATTTATGTATAATTTAAGACTCGTGGGCTCGTTTCTCAATTCTGTAGCCTTACATAAAAAATTTAAACATTTTTATTGTAAATAAAATGAATAATAAAGAGAACATACGACTCAATTTGACATACAAATTCTTTCCTCCTATTATCAAGGCTTGTCATACCTAGAGCATGTGCGCCAATTTGATTACTTCTGCATGTTTTTTTAACTAATACTCTATCACATCACTGTGGTCATACCATAATTTAATATGTAAACAATATAAAAATGTAGCAACATATAAATAATGTAGAAATGGAGAAAGCCAACCTTGTATATATGTCCACTTGATACAAATACAAAGAATGAGTACATATATATAGATGAGAGAAAGAGAGAGAAAAGTCCTATACACAATGTGGGACTAAAGAGAGGAGAGAAAAAGCAATAAATGCTATACAAATGGGCCTAATGTTAAGTGGGCTTTTCCAACACTCCCCCGCAAGCTGGAGCGTATAGGTCATATGCACCCAGCTTGGACAAACATTGGTAGAACAGAGTGCTTGATAAGGCCTTTGTGAGGATGTCGGCAACTTGATCAGTTCCTGGAACATGCTTTAATTCAAGTTTCTTCAGTTGAACCTTTTCACGAACAAAGTGACAGTCAACCTCGATATGTTTTGTGCGCTCATGAAAGACCGGATTCTTTGCGATGTGTATGGCGGCTTGACTATCACAAAATAGAACAGCAGAGGAGGGGAGTTTTACTCCCAGGTCAGTGAGGAGACTTTCAAGCCATGTGAGTTCTGAAACAACTGAGGCCATCGATCTGTATTCAGCCTCTGCAGAGGAACGAGCCACCACAGCTTGTTTCTTACTCTTCCAAGTAATAAGATGCCCACCAAAATACGTACAGAACCCACTAGTTGACCTTCGATCGTCCAGGGAACCCGCATAGTCGGCATCAGAATAGGCAACCAATGCGGGAGCAGAGTCGGAGGTTTTGTAAACCAGCCCTTGGCCTGGAGCTCCCTTAAGGTATCGGAGAATCCGTTCAACCGCTTGGAGATGAGAAGCCCGGGGGGCATGCATGAACCTACTGACAACCCCAACTGCAAATGATATATCTGGCCTTGTGACTGTTAGATAGATCAACTTGCCCACAAGGCGTCGATAGTATTCCGGGTTCGGAAGTAGCAAATCGTCATCCGAAGCATGAGCGCATAATTTGTGATTTGCCTCCATCGGGGTACATGCTGGCTTGCAACCAGACTGACCAGCATCTTTGAGAAGATCGAGACAGTACTTTCGTTGGGAGAGTACCAACCCGTCCGGCCGCCGGGCGATCTCGAGACCAAGGAAGTAGCGAAGTTTCCCCAGATCTTTAGTCTGAAAAACAGTGCTCAGGTGTTGTTTGACGTCTTGAATCCCCTTTGAGTCATCCCCAGTGAGAAGGATGTCGTCAACATAAACCAACAGAAGAACGGTGCCAGTGGCCCGGTGTCGGGTAAAGAGGGAGAAATCTGCAGAGCTCCGAGTGAACCCCATGTCCCGAACCACCTTGCTAAACTTGTCAAACCACGCCCGTGGGGACTGTTTGAGACCATAAATTGACTTTTTGAGAAGACAGACCCGAGACTCCCCCGTGGTCTCAAACCCGGGCGGTTGGCGCATGTAGACAGTTTCCTGAAGGTCGCCATTCAAAAAGGCGTTCTTGATATCAAGTTGATGAAGAGGCCAGCGGCGGTGTACCGCGACGGAGAGAAGAACGCGGACAGTGTTAAGCTTGGCCACCGGAGAGAATGTTTCCTCATAGTCGAGGCCATCCTGTTGTGTGAAGCCCCGGGCCACAAGACGGGCCTTCAGACGGGCAATAGTGCCATCCGGAGCATGCTTGATAACGAAGACCCATTTGCATCCAACCGGGTGCTGACCGGGAGGTAAGGGAACCAAGACCCAGGTCTGGTTGGCCCAAAGGGCCGTCATTTCTTCGTCCATGGCAGCCCGCCAGCCAGGATGGTGAAGCGCCTCCTGCAAAGAGTTAGGGACTGAAACAGAAGATAAGGAGGTGGCAAGGTGAAGAAGAGAGGGGGAGAGGCGATGGAGCGAGACGTAGTTCGCCATCGGATGAGCGGTGGAGACGGGAGCCGGAGCAGCAGGGAGCAGAGCACCAGAGGGCGAAGCCGACTGCAGAGGAGCCACAGAATGAGGAGAGCGACGAGAATAGACCCGGATAACCGGGGGTGGTGGACGGACCGGAGGTGGTGAAGGGAGAGAGGCTGAGGAGTGAGGAGCAGGAATGATAGGACGAACGACGGGAGCGGGAGGCAGAGCGATATCCGGAGCAGGGAAGAAAGGAAGATCTTCACGGAAAGTTACGTCAGGCGAGACAGTAACCTTGCGGGTAGTAGGCGAATAACATACATAACCCTTCTGAGTGCGCGAGTACCCGACAAAGATCTGCTTGGTGGCACGAGGGTCCAACTTGTCCGTGGAGGGACCGAGGTGGTGAACGTAGCAGGTACACCCAAACACCCGTGGTGGAAGAGGAAAAGGCGAAGTTGTGGGAAAGAGGAGGCTGAAGGGAGGAGCATACTGGAGGACGGAAGACGGGAGGCGGTTGATGAGGAAGCAAGCCGTGGAGAGAGCGTAGTTCCAGTACGGTTTGGGGACCTGCATTTGAAGCATAAGCGAGCGAGCGACATCAAGAAGGTGACGATTCTTGCGCTCGGCGACACCATTCTGTTGTGGAGTGTACGGACAGGAGGTTTGGTGAAGAATGCCGAATTCAGAGCAGAGAGTGGCAAACGTATGGCTGGTGTACTCCCGCGCATTGTCTGTACGAATAGTGCGAATAGGCGCAGAGAACTGAGTGCGGGTCTCGAGGATGAAAGCCCGGAATACGCGGGGAAGTTCAGAGCGATCCCGAAGGAGATATAACCATGTCATGCGAGAGTAATCATCAATAAAAGTAAGAAAATAGCGATAGCCAGAAATACTAGTAACTTTGTACGGACCCCATATATCGGAGTGTACTAAAATAAAAGGAGCGGAGCTCCGAGTACAATGAGGGGGAAAAGAAGAACGGGGCTGTTTGCCCAAAATACATGTGTCGCAACGAAAAGCAGGGAGAGTGACATCAGGAAGGGCCTTCCGGAGGACTGGAAGAGGAGCATGTCCCAGACGGCGATGCCAATCCGAAGAGGAGGTAGATGCGAGGACAGTAGGAGAGTCGTCAAGGAGATAGAGCCCATTCTGCAGTCGTCCTCTACCAATGATAGTCTGCGTCTGCTGATCCTGTATGAGAAAAGAAGAAGAAGTAAATGTCACTGAGTAATTAGAATCAGTAGTAAGGCGACCGACAGAGAGTAAATTGAAAGGAGAGCCCGGAACATGTAGAGCCGAGCGTAGGAGGAGAGAAGAGGTGAGAGAAATATCAGCACATCCAGATACGGGAACCGACGCTCCATTAGCAACAGTAATGTACTTCGGGTGAGGTGAAGACAAGTACTGTGGTGGCTTAACAGAGGTGATATGATGAGTGACACCAGAATCAAGGATCCAGCGCGGGCCAGAGGAGAGGCAGGCGATACCTTCATTGGAGAGAGAGGCAGCAGAGGCAACCGAGGCAGGCGGACGGCTGAGCAAGCCATGAAGGTGCTGGAGCTGAAGACGAACCTCGTCGAGCTCAGTACGAGAGGAGGCAGAGTCGGTAGTAGCAGCAGAGGCATGTGGACGAGGCGGACGGCCATGTTTGCGAAAGCAAGTGGCCTCAAGATGACCAACTTTACCACAGAACGAGCATTGAGGCCTAGACCGGCCACCGCGACCCCGGCCGCGAGAGTCAGAGCGGCCACCACGGGCAGAGGGGGAAGAGGTAGTAAGGGAGCAGGTGCCTGTTGAACAAGAGCCGGAGACGGAAGTCCGGGAACATCCGGAGGCGGGGAGACTTTGAGAAGCATTGAGCACACGTCGGAAAAGGACGGTGTAACAGTAGAGGAGAGGATGTGAGCCCGGACACTGTGAAGATGAGGGGGTACCCGGGCCATCATCATGGCGATACCCACAGCTTCCTTCTGGGTACGTTGAGAAGCGAGATCTAGAGTGGGAGGCTGATGGTGGATCCAAGCCTCAACCAGAGACCGGGCTTGAGCAACAAAGGATGTCAAGTCGGTGGCGTCACTGCTGTCAAGGGCCTGGAGAGCGGTGATGATATCATAGAGATGGTGGAGACTATCTTTGCCGGAGTAGAGGGTGTGTAGCTCGTCCCACATGCCTTTGGCCGTCTCATGATACATGGCCAGACGATAAGATTCGCCATCAAGAGAGTTGAGGAGCCAAGTCTGCACACGCCCATCATTGCGTAACCACTCCTCAGTAGGGACACCAATAACGGTCTGGGTCAGATGATGAAGGAATCCCTTGGACTGAAGGACACGGCGAACTGAGTGTGCCCATTCCACAAAGTTCTTCTTGCCATTGAGCGAAATTGTGGTGATCCGGAGCTCGTCTCGGACTTCTGGTAGAGAGGCCGGGCGTTCAGGAGGAACTGCCGTACCGACGGAGTCTGCAGAGGTAGACATGGAGGCCGCAGCGAGCTTGAAGGAGGCCGCAACGAGCTGGAAGGAGGCCGCAGCGAGTTGGATGAGACCGCAGCGGGCTGGAGGCCGCAGCGAGCTGGAGAAGACCGCAGCGGGCTGGAGGCCGCAGCGAGCTGAAGGAGGCTGCAGCGAGTGGGAGGAGGTCGCAGCGAGCTGGAGGAGACCGCAGCGGACTGGAGGCAGCAGCTAGAGGAAGCAAACAAAGAGCGGATTGGGAGAGGACGCGGCGACCTGGATGAGGTCGCGGCGAGCTGGAGGATGATGCGGGCTGGTTCAGGTCGCGGCGGTCTGGGTCAGACCGCGGCGGACAGGAGAGAACTGATAAGAGAGGACACGCCGGGGCTGACTTGCGAGCTGGCGGGCTGGCGGGCTGGCGGCTGGCGAGCTGGCGAGCTGGCGAGCTGGCGAGCTGGCGAGCTGGCGTGCTGGCGAGCTGGCGGCTGGCGAGCTGGCGAGCTGGCGAGCTGGCGAACGCAGCGCGAACGGCGGATGAAGGAGACCAAGGAGAGAGGTCGCCGAGGTCGCGGCGGACAGGAGGAGGCCGCAGCGGACAAGAGGAAGCAGTGGACCCCACAGGATGGCTATAAAAGGAGGGGACCTGAGGAGAAAGGGAGAGGGGGGGACGAAGTGGATCCACGGGAGAGGAAGCGGACAGGAAAAGTGAGGCCGCAGGAGAGATGCGACTAGAGGGTGCGGACTGGACAAGGGAGGCCGCAGAGACCGCAGGCTGCTGGGCGGACAGTAGAGGGAGTCCGCAGGAGAGTCGAACCTGGCTCTGATACCATGTAGAAATGGAGAAAGCCAACCTTGTATATATGTCCACTTGATACAAATACAAAGAATGAGTACATATATATAGATGAGAGAAAGAGAGAGAAAAGTCCTATACACAATGTGGGACTAAAGAGAGGAGAGAAAAAGCAATAAATGCTATACAAATGGGCCTAATGTTAAGTGGGCTTTTCCAACAAATAAAAAGTTAAAAATTATCTTCCCCTTTGTTTAGTACCAATATGTCATCATATCAACAAATTCACTTACAAGCATGCTTTTTGGACCACCTCGAGCAATAACAGCCTCATTAGTATCTAAGGGTTGATAAAATAAACTCTTAAAATTTGTCTTATTGTCCTTATATCTTTCACCCAGGAGGTGCATGATATATTTTGTGTCAGACTCGTAAACATCAAATTGTTGTTACACCAATATACTTGAATGTTACAAACAAAAAATTATGAAGTGAATGTAAATGTATATGATCATGCACTTTTTTCAAATTATGTACCTTTATCAAACTCCATGCCGTGTTTTTACTAAAACTGGACACATGCGTCCATGAAAGGAGGAATTTTTGAGTCCGACTCCCGGTTCCAAATCTGGATCCGGGAGCTCGGATATGTCGTTAAAAGGCATGTGGGGCCCACGCATTTTGGGAGTCTGACATACATTTTTGCGCGGGGCTCATGCATTCACGCTTTCTATTGGTTCCGGTTCCATCCGGAAACTCGGACCCAAAAATTCCGCCCATGAAAGGGGGTCATTGAAAACAATGATCTCGTTCTAATTTGAATCCCCGTGAATGAGGACAACTGAACTTGACCATCACCTATAAATTGACCAAACTTATTACGATTCATTTTGATTACTTTATCAGGTGACGTTAAAGGAATGTGCCTGCAAGTGGTTTCTCCACATTCTTTTTTAGGTGTTCTTATGTCAGGAAATAACAAATTTGAATACAAACATGTAAGTAGGTAAATAACAAAAATAAATGCAAATGCATTATTTATCTATTTAATTTAAGTTCCTATTTCATCAGCACAAAGATTATCTTCTTCCACATTATTAATGTAGTCTTTATGAGCACTTTCATCTGATGAAAAGTAAGCCATAGTGGCCACATCATATAGTGGATCCCCCTGGGCGTGTGAAGTGCTAGCATGTGTATTTCCAGCACTAGCAGTTACATTTTGATTTTCAAATGAAGAATCAATATTTTGACCATTGGATGTTTCAATGTGAACCCTTGAAACATATAAGATTCTTAGATCAATTCACCTTTTAGGAGCCATTACTTACCTTCATGAAAACTACAACATAAATATAACACATACATAAAATTGTATGTTAGAATTTAATAAAAATGAGTATACTTACTAGGTATATTTATATTTATCTTGTCACAACTAGTGGTTCAACATCTGTGCATACTATCACAAGATCCTCAACATCAATATATACATTTTCAATATCCGATATTTCATTACCAACAACTTCTTTAGGAAAATGAACCATGCGATGGATCATTATAGTAAAGAATGAGGGGAAAAATATTAATTCAAGATGACATAATGCCAATATTATTTGATTTTCTTCTTTTACTCATTTTAAGGCTTGAGTTCCTTTAAACACAACTGTCTGAAAAACCTGAACACTTCCATCAATGGAGTTACTACATGTTTTGAAAACACCAATGGTAACCAAACATACAACAAATGTTGCATGATAATATAATTTTCACGGTTATTCAATCCATGAATCTTACCTTGCTTGAGCTTAACACATTGTGATATGTTGGATGCATATCCATCAGGAACCTGAAGTGATTTAATCATACCCAAGAAAATAACTTTCTCAATCTTACTCGTAGTGAAACATGTTTGAGGGACAATATCCATGTCATCATCATTCTCTTGAAGCATAATTATCCTAGAATTTTAAGATTCTTACAGTCTATTCGAGCACGCACAATATTCTTGGATTTGATGGGGTCACCTAATATCATGTTTAGGATATTATCATACACATTCTTCTCTGTGAGTTATAAGATGTCACCATATACCTAGGGGTGAATAGGTGATGCTGTCTTTTACATAATTAGCACAAAATAATCAGAATATAAATGGTGGGCACATAATCACAGCAAAGTCCACTTCACAGACACAAATTTATACTTGTTCCCCGATATGGATACATTCACTTCCCCCTCCGCCTATCTAGTAATATGCTAGCTTCGACAAGCTTCACAATCTCAAATCTGCAGACCCTACAACTAAAAAACAACGTCTTCTACCTCAAGGCCACGAATCAAACTTCTACAACTCAGATTCCCCGCAAGGAATCCTACCTCAGAAGCACATTCCGACTTCCTACCTCGGGTGACAAGGACTCTACAACTCAGGACACGTAGGATCCTACCTCCGAGACAAAGTCTCCTATAACTCGGATCTTATTGAAATCCTACAGATTGATAATCTTTTACAAAATAAAAACTCTCTAGATTTAGAATTTTTTTTTGAAAGCACCTGAGTCTTCTTGTCCTCTAATGAGAAAAGACCTTCGCTAATCTTCAGGCAGTGCTTGAATGATGTCTTCAATGAGAACTGTTGCTATGTACTTCTTGAAGATCTTACTACTACTTGATATGGATAAATCTATTAAGAGTAATGAGCAACTTCTTCTTGAATCAATTTGCTTTGGGAGAATCAAGTGATTATCTCTGAATAGGAATTCTCCACTCTTTAGCTTTCAATTTGAATATCTCCTTCAAAAAGTTTTACAGCGGAAAACTTTAAATAAAAATCAATCGATTAGGGTTAACAGATCTCATAACTTCATTTTATAAGACCAATATAACGGTCGATTCTAGGATGAGTTTATGTCATAAATCTTTTCCCTTAAAAGTCGAACCATATTGGCCCTTTCTGCGACGACATTAATGGAGATAGCAACAAAACGCTTGTTTTTGAATTTCTTCCTTTTCCGGATAATTTGACTAGATGTTTGGACGAATTGTACCATTCATTATTCTTCACAATGTAATCTAGTCAAATTGCTTCTTGTTCAATCAAATTCCTTCTTTATAACTCCTTTTAGTCGAATCAATTCCTTCTGATCCAATTTTCTTTATATTCAATCGAATATCTTGACATCAAGTCAAATTTTTGCTTTGTACAAATTTGTCTAGATGATTGTAGTCAAATTCATCTTAAATACTTCTTTTAGTCGAATCTGGACTTGGAATAAATTTCTTTAAATTTTTCTACTTCATTCTTTCTTGTTGAATTGCTTCTAGTCAAATTCTTAGCCGTTCAGCCTAATTGTAGCTTGAGATATAATCTTGAAGACAACTTTGATCTTCTGGTCGAATCTCCTTCAACTTTCTCTATGCTTGTGTAGATGATATAACCGATTCTTCACTTAATAGTTTTATCAATATTGGTCTTCAACACGAATTGTCTTGAGTGTTCAACATGATCGTCGTGATCCCTTACCGAATTTATACTTTGAAAGATTTACTCACACACATTTAATTTGATTATCCAATCAAATTTGTTCCTTAATAAATATTTTATTTCTGTTGAGATGTGTACGATTCGATTAAAAGCTTAAGTGCATTTGATTAGATCTTCTTGACGTTCGACTAGATGTCTAGTCGAATTCTTACTTACATAATTTTTAGTCTAAATCATTCCTTAATCCTTTGCATTCCATGAGCTTCTAGACTTTGTTTATTGATCATTTAGGATTGAGTATCAAGTCCAACATAGTTTAGATCTTAGGTCGATATGGTGTCTTGCACATTGAGAGATTATATTGACAAGACTATGTTCGATGACACTCAGTCTAGCCTTTTGTTAGGCTTGTACTATTATGTACATATCTACAATACAATAACAAGTATACCCATCAAATACAAATGCATTCATCTATATCATGAGTATTTCTTCAAATCAAGAATATTGTGGGCATTGTTCCCAACAATCTCTCCCTATTTGAAGAAGTCAAAATCTCAAATATTAATGACATGCATATCAATAATATAAATGACCAGAATAGAAATATAGATAATATAACAGAATTGAACACAGTTTAGGGATAACATTTCAACATTTCTCATATATAAATAATAGATGAAAGTTTTGACATGTTAAGTTGCATCATCCCTATCCCTAAAAATCACACCCGTTTGGCTCTTTTGGCTGCATGTACCTAAGTTGCTTCTTTCTCCGCTACTTCTTTCTTCTACTTCTGCCTCACAAAGTAACTGTAAGGCTTTGGATTATATTTTTCAGGCTCTGGTGGTGCATTACCAGGAAGTGTTCCAACTCTTTTCTTATTCTGTAAGTTCTCTTCTCGGCTTCCCACATCTCATATTTATTCCATTCAAGAGAGCTATACACCTTGATTTGGTCAACCTTCCATTGCTTGTAGAGATCCTAGGCTGATAAGATGATTTTTCTAACATCAGGACTTCATATGTCAGCATTGAGATCTTTCTCCATCTCTTCTCTACATTTCCTTCTTCTAGCAGTGATTTCATCCATTTTAGAGGCTAACGCTTTTCCTTTGTTGGAGTATATGTAACACCTCCCCTATAATTACCATATAATATGGTCTGGCCGGGAACCCACACCATATAGATGCCATAACTTGAGCATTATAAAGTGATATAACAACACTACCCAACTCAAAACTCAGAAAACATGACAACAAAAACACATCAACAAGATTAGAAGTTATCCACAACCATAGAAGTCTGAAATGGCCTTAAGACATTAAAATATTCAAACATCCAGAACCACGACAACACCAAACATAATGAAGTGTCATAGCACTCCTAGGCTACCTTGGCATGCAAGCCGGATTTCAGTGCAAGTAACATAACATTCAACCATACAAAAACTAATAGAAGGGGGTACACTTCATGAGGCTTTAGGCCTTTTTGGCCTGCGAGCTCGCTCCAGCTTGCGATCCTTGCCCTGTAATGATTAGTTGTAATGTGGGTCAGCAAAGGATGACCTCAACTGTATAACCAACACATCTCCTACCGGCCGTCCCTAGCGGGCCCCAGGGCACTCCATCACCCTGCAGGTCAGCACTTCGTATGCAAATGCAAATGAACATGAATAAATAAAGAAAGCAACATGTTTGGGTATCTCAAACATCAAACACATTTTTATGTTGAACATTTAAATAAAATGGGCCTACAATGCAGAATGTATGCAAACCAGGGTTTCACCCAAGGAACTCTATATTGGGTATGATTCTAACACATCATCATGCATCAGCACATCACATCATTCATACGAGTACTTCCAATTTACCCCATCAGCATTCAAGCCGCAATACGAAACTCTTGCATAGGCCCCGCCCGCTCATGGGTCTCAATACCCGGGCATGTCTGCGAGCTCTGACTCTCATGTCAGTTCCATCATATAAACAAACTGATGTTAAGAACCCTTGCTTGACCCTGCCCGCTTGTGGGCTTCATCGCCCGGGATTGTCCAAAAGATTGGCGTTCTCGTCAGTTTTCACAGAAGCGGACTTGTCTTGCCAGAATACTCTCTACACATGACTTGAAACATCACGGGCTAGCTAGCCGACCACAGAGACAAAGTCAAGTCTTCTCAAAACATTCAACAATCACATCCTTTCCCTCCCTAAACCATCATTCATTCTCGCATGAAAAAGAGGGGCATCACAAACGGCGTCTTCACTGCAATTTGATTTCTAGCAAATTTCATATAGTGCACGTCATGCAACATCACCGTATCAGACCACCGGCTGCAATTACGGCTTCACACACAATGTCTAATCCACTAACGTAGCGGATTTCTAGTGCAACATGTCGAGGACGGACTCAATCGACCTCGTGGCTCCTCTTGAACTATGGAGACCTGAACCCCTCTCATTTGAGAAATCTGGTGCCTAAATGCTTGAATAAAATCATTAACAAAATAGATGCCATGCACGCATCCTAAAAATCGGGAAGAGAAATGCAATTATCTTACAACTCCTCTTCCTAGCCATGGAGATCTTGATTTGCACAGATGAAAGTGTGCGCCTTCAAGCCCTCTCCACAAATCCGTCCTCAAATCGACGAACGGAGCTCCGGAGCTTCGTCAATGGCGAAAGATGCCTCTTCTTCCTCCTCCAAGCTCTCCCTATCTCAAACCCTAACTTCTCACCCAAAGATGAGAAATGGGAGGAAATGAACCCCTCAGCCATACTTAAGTCTCAAGTACGGAGGATTCTGGGTCATACAATTAAATTCTAAGAAGATCGGACGGCCAGAAATAACAAGTTATGAAACTGTTTATGCCCTCTACCGCGGGCGGTAGTTACCTATCGCGCCGCGGTAGCTCACAGACCCGCCAGTCTCTGCAGACCGCCACTCTACCGCCAATGGTAGCACTATCTCCGTGCGGTAGCTACTCAATGCTTTCGTCTCGATGCTTTCATCTCGATGAAAAAGGGCTACCGTCGAGCGGTAGCTACCTACAGCCGCGCGGTAGCTTCCAGAACCTCCAAATTCTTTAAACAAGAAAAATGGGGTGTTACAACTTCACCCCCCTTAAAAGAATTTCATCCTTGAAATTTAGCATGCACTCAAAACACCAAGCATGCCTGATGCAAATAGTTTTGGGAAGTCTTACCGTATCGCTTGCTCATTCTCCTAGGAGAATTCGTCTTGCCTGCACTTATCCCGACGCACTTTCACAAGTTTAACCTCCTTATTCTGCAACTGCCAAATTTCAGTATCCTCTACACAAATCGGACGGACTCTCATACTCAAGTACTCTTCCACCGACACTGTCGCCGACTCAACCACAACACTTTCCTCCACTAAAGCCTTCCTTAACACTGAGACATGAAAAACAATGTGTAATCCACTCAGCTCTGCGGACAATGCTAGCCTATAGGCTGCTTCTCTGATGCACTCTGTAACTTCGAACGACCCCAAATATCTCGGACTCAACTTCTTAAGTCGCCGAATCCACGAAATACCATTGAATGACTTAATCTTTAGATAGACCAAGTCACATACCGTGAACTCAACATTCCTGTGGTGCACATTGAAATACTTTGCAATCCTGAGAAACTTTCACGCGCTCCTGAATTGCCCGCACCAACTCACAAGCATCGGCCACCACTTCTTTTCCCAAAAGTTTGGTGTCTCCTGTACAACCCCGTGTTCGGCGAATAAGGTCGCCAGGAACCAGACCGATCGGGCTGAAAATAGTGGGCGAGCTCGGCAGTAGAGAAGTCGAGCCCGAGCTCGGCATTCGTCGACCGCGAGCTCGGCATTCGCCGAGCTAGTCCAAGAATCGTCGAGCTGAGGTCGACTAATGGAAACCGACGGATGAGCAAGTTCGTCGTCCCAGCTCGCGCTCTCGCAACGGAGCACGCCACCAGTAGGCGAGCAGGATCTGCCGAGGTGGCCAGGCTCCCCAGCTCGCCCAGATATATGAGGTGTTTTTTACTGTTTTGCCCCCGCTGGTCTGCTGTAACCCTTCAAAACAGCGGAGTTTGGCTGTTGGCAGACCCAGCCAAGGGTTTTCTGGTAACTTCAGGTCAGTTCAGTTTGGTTATTGGCAGTTCAGATTCTAAAAACTATAAATAGGACCCAAGGGGTACCCCAGAAGGCATGTTTCCTGCGCTCTCCTGCTCCAGTTTTCAAGTGCTTTCTGAGGGTACCTTAGCTCGGCCTCTAGCTAAGGAGGGGAAGCGCTCTCAGATCTTTCGGGTGTGTGGTGGGTCCTCCCCGCCGAGCCCTTAGGTCGGTTCTTCCTTTGTCTCTTTTGTTGTTTTGCTTGCAGGAGTGAAGTAGGCGCGCGATCACCCCTTTCCCGAGGGCGAACTCCACAGGAGACCGAGATTTCAGTTTCAACATCTCTCACCTCTATCCAAGACATCGGCGTTCGACACTACCTTCCAGATAAAGCCTCGTATGGCGCCATCCTGATACTCATCTAGAAACTATTATTATAAGAAAATTCCACCATGAAAAGTGGTCTTCCACTTTTTCCCAAAATCAAGGGTACACATTCTTATCATATCCTCTCCGTTTGACCATCGGTTTGGGAATGGAATGCCATACTAAACTTGAGTTTTGTGCCCAGAATCTTCTGCACTAGTCTCCAATCCTTAGACGTAAACCGTCCATCGCGATCACTAACAACGCTCTTTAGAATCCCGTGCAACCGCACAACATTACGAATATACAATTCCACAAGCTTATCCATGTTGTCCTCCTTCTGATTCGGAATGAGGTGATCCACCTTGGTCAAGTGATGCACAACCACCTAAATCATATCGTTATCGTGCTGCGACCGAGGCAAACCAAGTACAAAGTCCATGAAGATGTCAAATTTCCACTCAGGGATAGAAAGGGGCTTCAAGAACTAGCCTAACCTCTGACACTCAACCTTCACTAAGGCACAAGTTTGGCACTGGCTATAATACAAAGCTACATCCCGCTTCATCCCATGCCACCAAAAGGATTTCTTCATATCCAAGTACATCTTCGTACTACCTGGGTAAATAGAGTACTTCATAAATTGGGACTCAAACAGCAACTCCTCGCAGAGCTTGCCGAACTATGGTACACATACCATTCCATCCTTCTTTAAGATTCCATCAACCATCTCCAAGATACTACCCTCGCCTTTCTGTGCTTCCACCACTAACGGCTGGAACTCTGCATCCACACTGGTTTCCTCCTGGATACGATCGGATAAGTCGCACTGTAACTCTATCCAGTTCAATCGAGCCAAGCTAGACTCCCCTCTTGCTACACAATCAATGCTAAGGGACTGAAAGTCCCGCACCAACCGCTCATCATGAGCATCAATCCAGTTCCCTTGTCCAGAATGTTTTCTACTCAAGGCATCGACCACGTTGGCCTTGCCTGGCGTGCACTGAATTGTCATGTCATAGTCCCTAAGGAACCCGACCCACCTGCGCTACCGCATGTTCAAGTCTTTTTGATCCAAAAGACACTTTAGGCATTTGTGATCCATGAAGATCGTCACCTTCACACCATACATGTAGTGCCACCATAACTTTAACGCAAAGATTACCGCCGCCAGCTCCAAGTAATGGATAGGGTAATTCCTCTCATAAGGTTTCAATTATCTTGACTCAAAGGCTATCACATTGTCATGATGTACTAGCACGCAACCTAAACCGCAGCCCGACGCGTTGCTGAAAATCAAAAATCTTCCAGTCCCCTTAGGAAGACTTAGGATTGGAGCTGACATCAACCTTTCATTCAAGGTGTCAAACACTCGGTTACACTCATGCATCCACACAAACTTTTGTTCCTTACGAGTAAGAGAAGTGAGGGGCAAAGCTATCTGCGAAAAGTTTTCCACAAACCTTCTGTAGTACCCAGCTAGTACAAGGAAACTCCTGACTTCCACCACGGTTCTCAGAACTGGTCAATCCCTAATGACCTTAACTTTTGCCGGATCCACCGCCACCCCAGCACCACTAATCACATGGCCCAGAAATGTCACCTTATCTAACCAGAACTCGAACTTCGAGAACTTAGCATAAAGTTATTTCTCTCTCAGAACCTGCAAGACTACTCTCAAGTGAGTATCATGTTCTGCCTCCGACTTGGAATACACTAAGATGTCATCGATAAATACCACCACAAACGAGCCCAAGTACTCCTGAAACACTCGGTTCATCAAATCCATAAACACCGATGGTGCGTTCGTCAAACCGAATGACATCACCGAGAACTCGAAGTGGCCATACCTTGTACCAAACACTGTCTTGGGCATGTCCTCATCCAAAATCCGCAACTGGTAATACCCTGACTTCAAGTCTAACTTGGAGTACACCACCGACCCTACCAACTGGTCGAACAAGACATCTATCCGTGGAATCAGATACTTATTCTTTACAGTCAGTGTATTCAGCTCACGGTAGTCTATGCACAATCATATACTGTCATCTTTCTTCTTTACGAACAACACTGGCATGCTCCATAATGAAGAGTTGGGCTTAATATATCCCCACTCCAATAGCTTCTGTAGCTATACTTTGAGCTCGGCTAAATACTTTGGTACCATCCTAAATGGGGGACGCAACACCGACCTATCTCCTGACACCAAATCAATCGTGAAATTGATCTCCTGCTGAGGAGGTGCTCATGGAAGCTCCTCAAGTAACACATCCTCAAACTCTGCCACCACCGACACTTCTCTAATTGATAACTTTGAAAAGTGAACCTTCAATCAAGCTATGAATGATACCCCTCCTTGGTTTACTGCCCGCACCAATTGCATGGCCGAAATCAGGGAGCAGGTCACTTCACTAAGGACCTTAAACTTGACTTCTTCCTTTCCCTCGCTCCTCATGGTCACCACCTTTGATAGACAGTCAATACTGGCACGCTACTCTACAAGTCAATCTATTCCCAAGATCACAACAAACTTAGCTAACGGTAGGATTGCCGCTACCAACATGAAGTCAACTCCACATATACTCCAACCAATATGCTCTTTCATCCCGATAGTCATGAAAGACCCATTAGGCATGCGCACCGTAAGCTCTGCGACTGCCGAAAAGGGCTCGACCCCAATTCTCCGGATAAAGCTTTCCGCAAGAAAGAAGTGCGACGCTCCCGTATCGAACAACACTCTAGAGGGGTAGCCGAAAACTAGCACAAAACCTAATATAAATGCAACACACATAAAAGCTCGCAAAATGTCTTAAGCTAATAACCGAACTTAAACTTTTCATGTCTGTCACCACATAGGGCTGCTGAATCACTTCATGCTGCCCAAGATTGTAGGCTCTTGGATTCACTGGTTGGAAACGTGAAGCACTTGACTTTTCTGCTTTCCCTTTCTCTGCAATACTCGGACCAGAATGCACTAAATTATCCTGCCTTGGCTCTAGCTCAGCACCACCCACGGTACAATATCGAGCTATGTTGTCTGGCTTTCCACACTTGTAGCACTTTGGTGGTCCCTTGAAACGAGACTCTTCCCACATAGTACCGCTCTTCTCTCCTGACCTGAAAGGAAGAGGCTTCTTCCTCTACCTATTCCATTCTAACTTCCACTGTGACTGACAAGGCTTTCCTCTTCCCTACCTCACTGCATGACCTTTATGATGTTGGGTTCGCTTCATATCACTTTCCAACATCCTAGCAGCTTCAACCAACTCATTGAAGCCCACATTCTTTAGAGCTATAAGTGGTTGTCTCAAGTTCTCTCTCAACCGATGATAGAAGAGGTTGTCCCTCTCCTCATGATCAGTCATGGTCATTCCCGCATAACGACCCAGACGAGTAAATTCCTGCACGTACTCATCCACGGTTTTGTCTCGCTGCAACAAATACTGAAACTGCCTCTGAAGAGCCAACCTTGTCGACGATGTAATATACTTTTTTAAGAAGGCACTAACAAACTCATCCATGGACGGGGTGCATCCAAGACGCCACTATGACTTACCCACCACAGCTTTGTGCACCTTCCAAGGTTGAAACTGGGACCGCTTATCCTCCAGTGTCTCTACAGCTCCCAAGAGTTCCTAAATCCTTGTCAACCAGTCCTGACAGTAGGTATGCCGACTCCCTTGAACGTTGGAGGATGTAAACTTAAAAAATACTTCATCTGTCGGTCTCCTTGCCCAGTGACAACTCTCTCAACCAACGGCTCTGCCTGCCTGGCTCCTCCACCTGGTATGACTGGTGTCGCATCTGGGGTAACATGAGTCGTTACCTGAGCAACATGGGTCACAACCCATGCTGCCTCCGCAGCTTGGGCCGCTACCATTAGCTCTGCTAGCATGCGACAGAAATCGGTCGGGGATACACCCATGCCCATATGACCAATAGTAGTAGCACTGCTTGCCAAAGGCTCCTCTCGCGGCCTTGACATCCTCTCATCGTCGCTTGCACCCTTAGCAAAAGTAAGGTAAATAAGGAATTAGGTTCTATTCGCAAAACTCGAACATAAGTACACTCATAGTCCCGCAATACTCCTAGGTGGATAACTTCTTTACGCAATCCGATTACATCAAATCGACCACTAAACCTTACCTTGGATACTAACCTCGCTTTGATACCAAATTATAACACCTCCCATATAATGACCATATAATATGGGTCCGGCAGGATCTCCACAATATATAGACACCACATCTTGAGCATTATAAAGTGATACAACAACACTACCCATCTCAAAACTCAGAAAACATGACATCGGAAACACTTCAACAGGACTAAAAGTTATCCACAACCATAGGAGTCTGAAATGACCTTAAGACCTTACAACATTCAAACGTCTAACACCACAACAACACCAAACATAGAAAAGAGTCATAGCACTCCTAGGATACTTCGACATGCAAGTCAGATATCAGTGCAAGTAACATTCAACCATACAGAAACTAATAGAAGGGGGTACACTTCATGAGGATTTAGGTCTTTTTGGCCTGCGAGCTCGCTCCAGCTTGCGATCCTTGCCCTGTAAGGATTGGTTGTAACGTGGATCAACAAAGACTGACCTCAACCGTGTAACCAACACATCTCCTCCCTACCATCCCTAGTAGACCCCGGGGCACTCCATCACCCTACAGATCAGCACTTCATATGCAAATATAAATGAACATGAATTAACATAGAAAGCAACAAGTTTGGGTGTCTCAAACATCAAACACGTTTCTATGTTGAGCATTTAAATAAAAATGGCCTACAATGCAGCATGTATGCATACCTGAGTTTCACCCAAGATAACCTATAGCGCATATGATTTGAACACTTCATCACGTATCAGCAAATCACATCATTCATACGAGTACTTATAATTTCCCCCAACAGCGTTCAAGCCCCAACACAGAACTCTTGCATATGCCCCACCTGCTCATGGGTCTCAATACCCGGGATTGCCTGCAAGCACTTACTCTCACGTCAGTTTCGTCACACGAACAAACCAATGCTAAGAACCCTTACTTGACCCTGCCTGCTCGTGGGCTTCATCGTCTGGGCTTGTCCAAAATCTTGGCGTTCTCGTCAGTTTGCACAGAAGGGGACTTGTCTTATCGGGACACTCTGCGCACTTGACTTGCAACGTCATGGGCTAGCCAACCGACCACAAAGACAAAGTCAAGCATTCGTATAACATTCAACAATCACATCCTTTCTCGCCCTAAAACACCATTCGTTCTCGCACGAAAAAGGGGGCATCACAAAAGGCGTCTTCGCCGCAATCAGATTTCTAGCAAAATCACTATAGTGCACGTCATGCAACATCACCGCATCGGACCACCGGTCGCGATTATGGCTTTACCCACAATGCCTAATCCACTAACAGAGCAGATTTCTAGTACAACAACATGCTGGGGACGGACTCAATCGACCTGATGTCTCCTCTTGAACAATGGCAACCCGAACCCCGCTCATTTGAGAAATCTGATGCCTAAATGCTTGAATAAAAACATAAACAAAATGGATTCCATGAACGCATCCTAAAAACCAGGAGGAGAAATGTCATTACCTTACGACTCCTCTTCCAAGCCATGAATATCTTGATTTGCACGGATGAAAGTGTGCGCCTTCAAGCCTTCTCCACGAATCATGCCTCGGATCGACGAACGGAGCTCCGGAGATTCGTCAATGATGGAAGATGCCTCTTCTTACTCATCTAAGCTCTCCCTCTCTCAAACCGTAACTTCTCACCCAAAGATGATAAATGGGAGGAAATGAACCCCTCAGCCCTACCACCGTGCGTTAGCTACTCAACGCTTTTGTCTCGACGTTTTTGTCTCGATGCTCTCGACGAAAAAGGGGTTACCGCCGGGTGGTAGCTAGATACCGCCGTGCGGTAGCTACTCAACGCTTTTGTCACGACGCTTTCGTCTCGACGAAAAAGAGCAACCGGGAGATAGCTACCTACCACCGCACGGTTGCTTCCAGAACCTCCAAATTCTTTAAACAAGAAAAATGGTGTGTTACAATATATGACAATGGAGTAGTCGTCATCATATGCTTCTAGAGGTATGTAAGGATCTCCTTGTATTGGGGGACTGATCTGGTAATGTTGAAAAGAAGTTGTTTGTGGTTGTTCTTACTATTCTATCATGTTAACGATAAAGGATTCAAGACCAAGAGTTACTCTTAACTCATTAACAATCCAGATGGCTAAATCAACATTAGTCTTTTCCTTTTCTGACTTATTCAAATATTTGCTTTCTTAGGTTCTCATGAAGATTAGATAACTAAGTTCTGAGCATATTCACTCCGGTAGTTATGTGATTTTTTGTTTCAAGGAGGTTCCAATCTAACACCTGACTAAAGGAATCGACGTTGTTTAGAATATTCATTTTATGCTCTTCTATATTATTGGCAATTGTCTGGAAGGCATTTTGTAGGTTTTCATAGGTGTCATTTTGTTTCTCAATTATGTGGGCCAGCCCTTTGTGGGTAAGCTCCAGTTGCTGTATAGTATGGTCTACTGCTGGGGCATATCTCATGAAGAATTTAAAGGTGTGTTCTTTTTGCTATTTCATTTCAATCCCGATCCCAGCAGTCTCACTTGATGTATCTCTTCTGAGATCACTACTGTGCAATCTACATACTGCTCAATGTGTCTCCTCTGCTCATCCAGCAACATCCTCATCTGATCATTTATAGAGTTTGAAGACTCTACTGGGATAAGAATTTCTATTTCTTTCACAGCTTTCTTTCTTCTCATCTCATCCATAAGTTCAGACACATCTACCTCTTCAAATATTGATTCAGGAAAGGCTGGTGTCTTTTCAGCAACTGAACTGCTACGTCCACTCTTACTGATTTTAGCTTTATAAATGATTATCTTTCTACACACACTCTCCATAGCTTCCTCAATCATATGCATTTCACCTAGACTGTCCTTCATTCTACTATCCATGCCAATCCTTATCAGCATTATCTAACTGGTCCTCTTAGACTGCCAACCCAGTGTGGGTGACGTCCTTAACCTCTGGATTAGTAGCAGTAATCTTTATACCTATAGAAAGGAGCTCATTATGAGACTCCCCCCTCAGTAGCAACATCTCTCTTATTCTGATTTTGTTGGTCTTGAGCTATCTCTCCCTCAATATGGGCAGGGATTTCTGGATCAATTTTCTTAGTAACCCTATCTTGAATCACCTTCCTTGCTCTAGAACTGTTTCCCTTGAATCTTTCTCCAGTCTTGGGAATGGGTTGGCCCCACTTGGCTACAACTTTTGGATCAATCCTTTTGGAGTAATGGATTACCGCTCCTTAGAATTGATTCAGGTTCTGTTCCATTACTGAGTTGTACAAAAACAAGGAGAGGATTCTCCCAATTAGGATTTTTCAGAGAATCCATCATCTTGTCAAGCAGAATATTTCCCATTCAGTCTTCTTTTTAAAGATGATTCTTACCATCACCTCAAACATCTCCTTAGATATTCTATCATATGAACCTGGCTTGAAGATATGTGCATTTCCTATGATGTCCGCCATCAATTTTCGTCGAGTTGTCATTCTATTTCGGTATAGGGTTCCAAGAGGTATCCTTGAATATCCGATCCGCACCATTCAAGGGCTTGTTCAGACAAGCCGGGAATCACTTCCTCTTCTCCCTCTCCCTTAGGAACTTCGGAACCTTTGTTAGGTCACAACCTTTGTTAGGTCACGAGCGGATATCTTTACCTGATGTCCGACCACCCTTGATTGAATAACCCTTCTGGTTGGCGATATCTCCGTATTCTGATAAAACTCAATAACTTCCCATTCAAAGATTATAGTTGGCTCAGAGAGAATGAACTCTAATCTTGCCTTAAGTGTGCAAAGCTATTACTTCTTTTAGATTCTTTTCCCCTTTGATGAAGGATTCTATGTATTGCCACATTCGATATCTAGCCGAATTCTATCAGTGTAGTGAAATCACATTCCATCGAATCAGCCTTGATTCGACCACACCTTTATACGTTCGGCTCGCTTCAACCCCAAACCTGACAATACATAGAAAAATTTACTTTTTCTTATAAGACCATTAACTTCATATGAATATATGACTTTATCCAGTATTGAGTGTTCCAATCTCAACCTTGAATGAGTCAATTTTACCGATACTCAGGAGCGTGAAACCAATCACTTGTCATCATTTGAGAGGTCAGTTTGACTATCTCTTTCACATCAGGATCATCTTGCACATCTCAAAGACTTTTTATCCTGAAACCCTGGAGTGCTGATTAACCCTTTCAAATTGAATCATAGTGACCTTAATCCACAGATCTCCCTGTATTTCTTATTGTCCAAATACAAGATTTGCTTTTAGAAGGTATTTGGGCACACTTGCAAGAAAAGATTACCTTTTCTAAGGAACCTAGATGTTTCTGGGTCCTAGTTTCTTATTATTACTATCCATTGAGTTTCTCATTACTAGATTACTAGCAATCTTCACATTCTTTGCTCTATATACAGTCGTGTTGAACCAACAGTCCTTAGCAAAGTGACCTATTTTGCCACACACCATCAATAAACTTTGTTGTATCTCCTCCTCTAGTCCACTTGGTGCTTTGCATGTAAATGTTGGTGAACAGAGGAGCATCCTACAGTATTTTGAACATTTCTGTTCTGGGCTTTGTAGTTGTGTGTAAGGTAAGGAGTGGACAACTTAGTCACAACCCCTTTTGAAAGTTATTTAATTAAAGGTTAGCTAATCACCTAGAAGGGGGGGTGAATAGATCTTCGAAATTTATAGCTTCTTTTGTTCTTTTCTAACTGCACTATCTAGAGCTTGTCCTTATGTCCCGCAATAAGAAAGTTAAACAAACAAACACAGCAAGCACACAAGTATTTATAGTGGTTCCCCAATTGGGTACATTCACTTTCCCTCCCACCTTTACAACTTACTTGTTGGACAAGGCACAAACTCCAGCACTATGCTCTTTAGAGCTTACACCTCAGGCCCACAGCCTTAATCTCAGTGTGCAGCAGCACACCTACACTCAGTACCCCTCCATGTACCTACAGCCCAGCCTCCTGCAAGACCTACAACTCAGTGAAAATTTGTCACCTACAGCTCAGTGGCTCTACAGCCACCTACCTCAGGCACAAGGCCCTACACTCGGGCTGGGAGGACAGCCCTACTTCAGATCCACACTTGGATCCTACCACAGAGAGATAAACTCTCAAGCCTCAGGCTATCAAGCCTTCCAGCAACTCAGATCCACTTGGATCCTACCACAGATAGATAAACTCTCCAGCCTCAGGCTATCAAGCCTTCCAGCAACTTAGATCCACTTGGATCCTACCACAGAGAGATAAACTCTCCAGCCTCAGGCTATCAAGCCTTCCAGTAACTCAGATCCATTCGGATCCTACCACAGAGAGATAAACTCTCCAGCCTCAGGTTATCAAGCCTTACAGCAACTTAGATCCAGGAAACCTGAATCCTACAGTAGAATGGTTACAAGTTTTAAGATGAACGAAGAAAACAAAAATAACTCAGAGATTAAATCTCTGAGTTTGCCCTGCTGGACTGAGCAGATATCAGTCCAGCTAACTTGTTGTAGAAGGGATAAGTCTTCTTTTACAGCTATCTTCTCTCTTGCTGCACAGGTGAGCAGATATCTGCTGTTGAGTGGATCAACTAGCTGGCTTTGTTCTTGAGAGAACCAACTTGCTGAGCAGGAAGTGCTCCAGCTATCTTCTTGTCTTCTGGTTATCTTGGCTGGACTTCAGCTTTCAAGCTTGATCGGAATTAATGTCCAACCGCCTCTTCCTTTTTCTCTTTCTCTTTTTGCGTTTTGATGCCCGGGTATTCGTTAACCCTAACCTTAACTGTTTCCCTTTTTATATGTGTTGATTTGAATCAACGACAACATAGTATGTGGGCTCACCAAGGATTGGTGAGCGCCAACTCCATCATAAAAAGACAAAATATCTTTCGGCGCTATAGCAGCTTTCCCGCAATGGCTTCCTGCAGATTTGACTTTGATGACGTCATCAGTGGTCATCAATATCTGGACTTAGAAGATTTTCCTGAATCTCATCAAGCGTTGAGTGATGATGAGACACTCAACGCCATCAGCCTCGGCTCTCAGCGCTTCTGGACTTAGAAAATTTCCTGCATTTGTCTCAGCGGTTTTGTCTCAACGGTCTCAGCGGTCTCAACGATATTCCATTATTAGCTGAGACAAGCCTTTGTCTCAGCGCTTTTCTCTTATATGTTGTCTCAGTGGTTTCTGTACTTTAACTGTCTCAGCGGTCTCAACGGTTTTTCATTTATCAGTTGAGACAATTCTTTGTTTCAGCACTTTCCTCTTCATTGGAAGCGTTGAGTGAACCTGCTTCACTCAACGCTTCTGGACTTAGAGAAATTCCAGCTAATTTTGTCTCTGCTATCTCAGCTATCTCAATGCCAACTTCTCAGGTGTCTCAGCTGTCTCAACGCCATCTTCTCAGCTGACTCAGCGGTCTCAACGTCATCTTCTCAGTTGTCTTCAGCTGTTTCAACGCTATCTTCCCAGCTGTCTCAGCTGTCTCAGCGGTCTCAACGCCTTCTTCTCAGCGGACTCAGCGCATTTTGCCTTAGACAGAGTTTCTTGTTTTATCTTGATAAGCGTTGACCTGAGTTCGACGAATTGTGAACTGAGCTCAACGATCTTTGTTCTTCTCAGCGGTTTCAGCGTTTTTTGACTTAGACAATTTTTCTGTCTTTTACCTTGATAACTGTTGAGCTGAGTTCGACGATCTTTGTTTTAAGCTCGAAGAAATGTAGACTGAGCTCGACGAAATTGTATCATGAGTTATTAAGCTTATGTAGAGTTGGGCTCGACGATCACCGAGCTGAGCTCGACGATCAGCGAGCTGAGTTCGACGAACTCTGAGCTGAGTTCGACGAACTATGAGCTGAGTTCGACGAAATTTAACTTTACTGCCCCAACTCATTTTTTCACATGTCCAATCATGGACAACCTGCATGCATGAACTTAAAGCATACATCAAATACACTATGTGTGTATGTCATTGACCCGTTTGACTTCTTACAAATCTGGGAAATTGGGATCAATAGACCCAACAATCTCCCCCTATTTGAAGAAGTCAAAACAATACAGGTCATTGACAACACAACATTTCATCATAACAAAATTTAACAGTAGAAGTAGAATGTTTACCATTTATCCAGCCTGTGGAGAATTACTTCCTCTGGCATGTTGCCATCCTTACAGTTTCACATGGTTGTGCTTCTCAGCCCTTGACATCTTTCCTCCCCATTTTTGACTTCTGCAATAGGGAGCATACTGATAGGTTGTTTTCCCCTATCTATCTCAGCTGTTGGGCTAGCTCCCCCTCAACAGTTGCACACCACCTTCAGTATCTAGAGGAAGAGCTTGTTCTACCTACAAAATAAACAATGCAGCATATGGTAGAAGAGAGCATTGAACCTACACAAGATTCAACATGCCCAATTCAAATTTGAAGGTGTTGAACTTAGCTTCATCTAGTGGTTTGGTGAAGATATCAGCCACTTGCTTGTCTGTGGAGACAAATTCAAGTTGAGATGTCTTCCTTTTTGACATATTCTCTTATGAAATGATACTTAATTTCTATATGCTTAGTCCTGCTACGAGAGACAGGATTTCTAGCTATAAAAATTTCACTAGTAGAATCACAAAGTAATGAAGTTCTACTTATCTGAATATTGTAGTCTTGAAGTTGATGCTGAATCCGCAGCAACTGAGCACAGCAGCTTCCAGCTAATATATACTCTGATTCTGTGCTGTTGAGATTGCTACACTTGTCTGCTTTTTGTTGCTCCAAGAGACAAGCCTTCCACCTAGAAATTGACAGGAGCATGAAGTGTTCTTCCTGTCCTCCTTGCAGCCTGCAAAATCTGCATCTGAATAACCAATTATTTCAAATTCCCCATTCCTGGGGTATCATAGGCCAAGATCTGAGGGGCCCTTAAGATATCTCAATATTCTTTTCACAGCAGTATAGTGACTCTTTAGGGCAGACCTGATACCTAGCACAGACACATGTTGCATACATAATGTCAGGCCTACTTGCTGTGAGGTAGAGAAGGGAGTCAACTATGCCTCTATACAAAGTTTGATCAACAGGCTTCCCTAAATCATCTTTGTCTATAGGCATACTTGAGCTCATGGGTGTTCTTATGGTGGAAGCATTCTCCATGTCATATTTCTTGATTATCTCTCTGGTGAATTTTGACTGGGATATGGATAGTCCATCATCAGTCTGTTTTACTTGGAGTCCCAAGAAAATCTTCAATTCACCCATACTATTCATCTCAAACTTCCCCTACATAAGTTTTGCAAATTTCCTGCAGAAGTTGTCATCAGTAAAGCCAAATATTATGTCATCAACATAAATCTGGACTAGGATGATCTTGCGCTTAGATTCCCTTAAGAATATGATCTTGTCTATTTTACCCCTTGAGAATTTGTTCTCAATGAGGAAAGTAGACAATGTCTTATACCATGCTCTTGGGGCTTGTTTAAGCTCATAAAGAGCTTTCATAAGTTTATATACAGTAGTAAGAGAGTTAGAGTCAATAAAACATGTAGGCTGCTCTACATAAACTTCTTCCTTCAAGTCTCCATTCAGGAAAGCTGACTTGGCATCCATCTAGAATACCTTGAATCCCTGGAAGGCTGCAAATGCAAAGAATAGTCTGATTGCTTCCAACCTTGCAACTGAGGTAAAAGTTTGATCATAATCAATCTCTTCTTCCTGTCTATACCCTTTAGCCACCAGTCTGGCTTTATTCTTGATTACAATGTCGTTTTCATCAAGTCTATTTCTAAAAATCCACTTGACTCCAATGACATTGAGTCAATTTGGTCTGGGAACCAACTTCCAGACCTTGCACCTTTTGAACTGGTTCAGTTCTTCCTGCATTGCATCAATCTAGAATGGATTTTGATTTGCATCTTCAAATTTCTTGGGCTTTTCTTATGACAGAAAGCTGAAATAGAGTGTTGTGTTGAGACTCCTGCTTCTGATTTGTACACCTTGGCTAGCCTCACCTATTGTCTGCTCTGCAGGATGGTGTTTAAGATATTTGACTGTTGGGGGCAGTCTGACTGCTTCCTGCTGATTATCATTTTCTGCAGCAGTTTGGTCTTCATTTTCAGCTTGACTGCCCTGTGCTTCCTCTGGACAACATCCCTCACCACAATCTTCTTGCAAAGCTGGGTATTTATCTTTGATGGAGAGATTTTTCATCATGACTTTTGTTCCTGCAGAGCTAGGCAAAGAGCTTGATAGCTCACTGTCAATCATGCATGACTCATCAAAAACTACATGGACAGACTCTTATATAACTTGATTTGTCAAGTTATAAACTCTATATGCCCTACTATTGTTGTTGTACCCAACAAATATCCTCTCATTGGATTTGACAGCAAACTTAGTCATCTTTGACTTACCATTGTCCAGGATGAACACTTGCAACCAAAGATCCTGAAGTACGAAATGTTTGGTTTTCTGCCCTTCAAGATCTCATAGGGAGTCGTCTTGTGGCCTTTGGTAATAGAAGCCCTATTGAGCACATGACATGCAGTGTTAACTGCATCAGCCCAAAAATATTCAGGGAGAGAAGTATCACTCAATAGTGTTCTCCCAACTTCTATGAGAGTCCTGTTTTTCCTCTCAGCTAACCCATTTTGCTGGGGTGTTCTTGGAGAGGAGAACTCTTGATGAATCTCTTGCTCTTCACAGAATGTAGTCATAGCAGTAAACTGAAACTCAGTTTCATGTTTACTTCTCATTCTGATCACATAGCATGCAAGCTCATTCTGAATTTGTCTGACAAAATTTATGAAGACTTCAAGGGTTTCATCCTTTCTTCTAAGGAAGAACACCCAAGTAAATCTGGAATAGTCATCAACCACCACAAGGGTGTAGACCTTCCTACCTAAACTATGAACAGGCATATGACCAAACAAGTTCATATGCTCTCAGTGAGATACAAGCACCTTATAGAGTCATTGGTCTCAATGCTCTTGAAACAGGTCTTAGTCTGCTTACCCTTTTGGCAAGCAGCACAGATACCCTCCTTGGAGCATTTTATTTTGGGACCATTCCTAACAAGCTCATCACTGAAGAGCTGACCAATGGTCTTATAATTCAGATAAGTCAGTCTCTTATGCTACTGAACACAACATTAGACTTTCTCATCAGCAACTAGGCATATAGGGAAACTATTTTCTAAGCAAGAAAAATTCAAGCAATAAACATTCTCACTCCTAGTGTCTGTTAAGATGACACTTTGGTTACTTAACCTCTTGATGTGACACTTATCCTTGTGGAAGAAAATGTCATAACAAAGATCACATATTTGGCTTATGCTTATGAGGTTGTGTTGCAACCCCTCCACATAAGCCATCTTTGTGATGGTGATTATGCCATTTGAGATATTACCATAGCCTCTGATTATCCCCTTATCTGAGTCTCCAAAAATGACTTTGGGTTCATTTTTTACTGGAGTGTACTCCTTCAATAGCTCATTTGTTTCAGTCATGTGTCTGGAACATCCACTGTCCAAGTACCATTTAGGGGATTTGGTACTTGAACTAACCTGAAAAGAATGCAAGTCACATTACCTTAGGACCCCAATTTCTGTTGGGTCCTAGGTTCACATTAGCCTTGAAATAACCCTGTCTTCCTGCAGAATTCCTGACAGGTTGGCAACCTCTGGACACTGAGGGATTGTGCCAGCAATACACAGCATAGTGGTCCGCTTTGCTACAACACCAACACTCACAGATATTATATCTCCTTTTCTGTTTGGGACCAGCATTAGACTGTGCTGCTTCCTGACTAGTGGGAAGATGTGTTGCACTATACTTCTTCCTTCTTTCAGCAGCAATCTGACTGAAGGACAGTCTTTCAGCTGGTTGTGTTGGCCTTCTCTGAGAACCACCAGCTGCATGTCTCTTTTCAGCTAACATGCATCAGATAGCATCTAAATGGTCATTCCAGCCCTGCCAGAAGACTCTCCTTGAGTCATAACTTTGCTGTATAATTTAGATTTTTAGCAGCAACAATATCTTTGAGTTTTGGGGCTGGGGCACCAAAAATAAATGGTGCAGGTTGGGCCATTTGGATTTCCTCATGGACAGCCTTAAAGACTTTCACATGGTTGTACCTTCCACCATGGCTGGGGCCATATTGGTCCATACCAGTGGATCTGTCGTTCTCCCAGTGACCATAACAACTTTCATGGTCATACCTGTTAGAAGGCAACAATATTCTCTAAAAAGAAATTTGAGGCAGTGAAGCTAGAGGCACAACAGGTGCCTTCCCTTTTCCATTTCCTCTTGGATTGGAAGGTCTAGCAGGTCCCTTAAATCTCAACCCTTTCTTACCAGCCTGGGTAAGGTGAGTATCAATTAAGGGTAGCACAGTGCTCGGCTTGGAAAATTTTGTTACCAACAGTTTCTCATTTAAGAGATCATTTTCAAGTTTTTGGATAAGTTTCTCATTTGAGACTCTTACCACAGACTCACTGTCAATGATTTCCTTGAGCTGGCCAGCATGTGCAGCCATGTTAGTGAGGGCCTCTTCTTGGTCTTCACACTTGCTTTTAAGGCTAAGAAGCTCTTTTGTCTGCCTCTTTGCAAGTATCTTGCATTTTTTAAAAGTCTCAAGTAATTCTCCATACACTACTAGAAAACAGACTTTTGGTCAGGGCAAATTGCTCTGGCAAAAAGTCCAAAACCGTGGCTAAAAAGTTTTAGCCACGGTCTAGCCACGGGAAAACTCCGCGGCTAAAGTCGGCGTGGCTAAAACTTTTAAGCCACGAATTGTTCGTAGCAAATTGTATTATCCATGGGGAAAAACTGTCGTGGCAAATAAGCCAACTATTAGCCAGGGTATGAAACCCTGGCTAAAAGTGAACACATCATTTTTTAAAGAAACTATTTGTCACATTTACAAGCCGTGAAAAATACTAATTTATGTTTTTTTTTAAAAAACACATTCAAAATACTGTAATACAGTTGCAAATTGTTACAACTGTAAATTCTTATGGTCATTAATTCTTCAAAAATTATAGTTGCAAATTATTACACACGTACATTAGCCTACATAAAAGGCCTCGCACCTACACTACGGTAAGTTGCATGTACCTAAAATTCTCCCTTGGGAAACTCATATAGCAGCCATACACACCTAATTTTTATTATCAAAATCATCACTATGTGTACTTGTGATGTATGTAAAAGTTCCAACCTTGGAGGAGAGATTTTGGTGCTTTCAAACATGGGAGGGCATACACAAGCTCACAAAGAAAGCTACTGTAATTAAACATTATCCAATAGTATACATTCAAGCAAATTTTTTTATACGTAATATTAACAGGACTATAGCTAAAAACCTACATCAGACAAAGAAACTTGCTTTTCATATTTACAATGTATCACTAACAAATATCATCCGTTTGAACACGGATGATATTAGGGCTCCTTTTGCACAGTGATAGCAGTCGTAAATGCATGGTTTAAAATGTCATTCGTTAAAGATCACCTAATAAATATCTATTTGTTTGATCTGTTTGAACACCCGCCCGCCTTGAGAAACGCCCCAAAAAGTGAATGAAGTTTCTTAGGTGGGCATTAACAAATGACAATTTAACCCTTGTGTTCATGACCGCCACCACTGTGCCAAACGGAGCCTAGATCATACTTGCAAGGAGACTAATAAATGAACTCGAATAAGAAGCATGCTTCAATCAAATCCTAAGAGCTTGCATGAAAATAAAAAAGATTTCCTTGATCAGAAAAGACAGTGTATGTGGTCAAGAGAATTTTAGCAGCCAACCAGCTCAGATTCTTGCAAACTAAACAAGTTCCTATTCTTGTAAACTACGGATTATAATAAATTAAAACGAACCCCAAAAGATACAAGTAAAAATTTGATAATGCTTCAAGTGTTTGTCATTGTTCGGGATATAGAAGGAATGTACCACCAAACATGGCAAACTAAACATGTAAAAGACATCAGCAGATGCGCATCAAGAGTTTTGTGAATGATAGAAGTGTCATCTATTGGCTATACGCTAATTGAAAATAGAATTTTGTGAAATTCACATGTGCTACAATGGGTAAAAATGTTAACAATAGTGATAGGATTTTGTGAAGACTCACAAAACTCATCAAAATGATAGGATTTTGTGAAGACTCACAAAACTCATCAAAAAAACTCAATAAAAAACATCTTGCCGAACATCAGCAGATGCGCATCGAGGTTTTTGTGAAGACTCACAAAACTCATATAGCATAATAAAAAAGATTCAACAACAACTAACCAAGATTAAATACTAAGCACGAGAAACAAATTGAGTAGATGTGCATCGAGGATGAAACTTACAGCCCGAGTAAAAAGTAAAGTAACATCAGCAGCAGACTTCCCTAAATTGTTGAGCTGAAAATTTAATTTTAATTTGTTGGGAGAATGATCAACTTATCAAAATGATAGGATACATGGAAACAAAAGCAACTACCGTGAGTGTAAATACTGCAACAGGAAGACTACTTTCTTTATAATTATGGCAAAGATGAAGTACAAAAGCAACTACCGTGATCAACTTTCTTGATAATTTGTTGGTATCTTTTTGGCAAAACATGTCAGTTAGCATGTTTAACTGTCATGTTCAACTTGAGGTGAAGTACAAAGATGAACCAATCCAACCAGTTCAGTCAGTCAGTGGATTTAGGCTTTCAAAATGATAGTATAGTTGATTAGCAATAGTTAATTAAAGTTTAATCACTTTAAAAACCACTTTGAATTAAATCACGTTATTGAGACAATTTTCAGCAGGTAAACCACGTTGAATTAAATACGAAATCAAAACCAAAAGTTTAATCTAAATTGACTTTAAAAACTCAAATTCTTAAATCAAAAGGTGAAATCTGATTTGAAATCCGTACTGAAATCTGAAACTTTGTTAATAAGTGAAATTGAATAATTACTTGAAAATTGTGATTAACTCAAAATGAAAGTGCAAATTCAAATCTGAACATTGAATAATGACTTGAAATTATGACGAACTTGAATGAAAGAATGAAATCTGTAGAAATAGGCTCAAAACCTTGTATATATTCATTCAAGTAATAGTTACAAGTATACACACACTTATATAGGTGAAGAAGGAAGGGAGAAATCCTAATACATGAAGTGGGACTAATACAAGACGAGAGAAAAAGAATAAACAACATGGGCCCTTAAATGGGCTTTTCTAACACTCCCCCGCAAGCTGGAGCGTACAAGTCGTAGGCGCCAAGCTTGGATAAGAACTGATAGTATAGCGGCCTGGAGAGAGCTTTCATCAGGATGTCCGCAACTTGGTCGGTAGCAGGAACATGCTCCAAATCAATCTTCTTCGACTGTACCTTTTCCCGGATAAAGTGACAGTCAACTTCGATATGCTTTGTTCGTTCGTGAAAAATCGGATTCTTGGCAATATGAATTGTTGCCTGACTGTCGCAAAATAAGGTTGCCGGAGATGAGAGACGAACACCTAAGTCTCCCAGAAGGCCTTCAAGCCAGGTTAGGTCAGAGACAACAACAGCCATAGCCCGGTACTCGGCTTCGGCAGAGGAACGCGCAACCACATTTTGTTTCTTGCTACGCCAAGTTATGAGGTGTCCACCAAAGTAAGTACAGAATCCAGTTGCGGAGCGCCTATCATCAATAGATCCTGCGTAGTCAGCGTCAGAATACGCGACAAGAGATAGAGATGTGGATGGCTTGTACACGAGTCCTTGTCCGGGGGCGATCTTGAGATATCGAAGGATGCGCTGGACAGCTTGAAGATGAGATGTCCGAGGAGCGTGCATGAAACGGCTCACAACTTCCCACAGCAAATGAGATGTATGGTCGAGTCACCGTAAGGTAGATTAGCTTCTCAACCAAGCGTCTGTAATATTCCGGATTTGTAAGTAGCTTGTCAAAGTCAGAGCTATGATGGGCCGAGAGCTTGTGATTTGCGTCCATAGGAGTCTCCGCAGGTTTGCACCCAGAATAACCTGCATCACGAAGGAGGTCCATACAGTACTTCCTTTGAGATAACACAAGATCATCAGGGCGTCGGGCGACTTCGAGCCCAAGAAAGTACCGAAGGTTGCCCAGATCTTTGGTTTGAAAGGCAGAATTCAACTGTGCCTTGATCTGTTGTATTCCTGCCGTGTCGTCGCCAGTAATCAGGATATCATCAACGTAGACCAGAAGAATCACAGTCCCGGTTGACCGATGTCGGGTGAAGAGAGAAAAATCAGTCGAGCTCCGAGTGAAGCCACTAACACAGACCACCTTACTGAACTTTTCAAACCACGCACGCGAGGACTGTTTGAGACCATAAATGGATTTCCGAAGATGACATACCAAAGACTCCTCCGTGGTCTCAAACCCGGGAGGCTGCTGCATATAAACTGTCTCCTGTAAATCGTCGTTGAGGAAGGCATTCTTGATATCCAGCTGATAAAGTGGCCAGTGACGATGAACAGCCAAGGAGAGAAGAACGCGGACCGTGTTCAATTTGGCCACGGGAGAGAAGGTTTCCTCGTAATCAAGGTCATGTTGCTGAGTAAACCCCTGTGCCACAAGACGGGCCTTCAGACGGTCGATAGTGTCATCCGCCGCATGTTTAATGACAAAGACCCATTTGCAGCTAACAGGGGTGTGGCCAGCAGGAAGAGGAACCAGATCCCAGATCTGGTTAGCCCAGAGAGCCTACATTTCATCGTGCATAGCAGCCCGCCATCCTGGGTGGTGAAGCGCCTTCTGCACATTGTTAGGAAGAGAAATAGAGGAAAGGGAGGTGGCAAATGCTTAGAGAGGCGGTGTTAGCCGATGTAGAGAGACGTAGTTGGCCAAGGGATGAGCTGTAGAGACGGGAGCGTGATCGGCCGCAGCCGAGCCATCGCTGGCAGCAGGGAGCTGGGTCACGGGAGCATCCTTGGATGGGCGACGAGAGTAGACACTGATTAGCGGTGGAGGAACCCGAGGAGGAACGGGGGGAGAGGAGGAAGAAGACGGCACAGATGGCGTGACCGGGACAACGGGCCGGGGAAGAGAGGGAGCAGAAGACGAGGGAGCAGAAGACGAGGTGGTGCTGGGTAAGTGGAAGGGCTGGTCTTCGCAGAAGGTGATATCCGCAGAAATGACCAGTTTGCCGGTAGTAGGAGAGTAGCAGACGTACCCCTTTTTAGTGCGGGAGTAGCCAACAAACATATACTTGGCGGCTCAAGAAGCAAGTTTGTCGGAAGGAGGGCCAAGAAGGTGGACATAACAAACACACCCGAAGATCCGTGGTGTGAGAGAGGTGAGGGGGATGGAGGGATAGAGGAGTTGGATGGGCGAAGCAAAATCAAGGACAGAGGAGGGAAGGCGGTTGATGAGATGACAGGCGGTGGAAACAGCAAAGTTCCAATATTCGGTGGGAACGTGCATTTGGAACATAAGGGAGCGGGCAACATCGAGAAGATGACGATTTTTGCGTTCTGCCACCCCGTTTTGCTGAGGGGTATACGCACATGAAGTTTGATGGATGACACCAAAGTCAGTGCAGAGATTGGAGAAGGCACGACCCGTATGCTCCCGAGCATTATCAGTGCGAATGACTTTGAGAGGAGTGGCGAACTGCGTACGCATCTCAAGTAAAAAAGCGCGAAAGACAGAGGGAAGTTCAGTGCGATCATGTAGTAAATAGAGCCACGTGGTACGGGAGTAATCGTCAATGAACGTGACAAAATACCGAAAGCCAAAAATACTAGGGATCCTATAAGGACCCAAATATCAGAATGAACTAACGACAAGGGAGTAGTACTCCTGGTACAGGCAGGGGGGAAAGAGGAACGGTGTTGTTTGCCGTAGACACAAGATTCACAGGAGAACTCCTGTAAAGATATATCAGGAAGAGCCCGCTTGAGAATCGGAAGGGAAGCATGTCCAAGGCGGCAATGCCAATCGACAGTAGAGATGGTGGAGAGAAGAGTTGGTGGGATATCCAAGATGTACAACTCATTCACCAGCTGCCCCTGACCAATGGTACTCCGGGTGCGGCGATCCTACATAAGAAAAGAAGAGGGTGAAAATGTAATACAACAGTCAAGGTCGTGTGTGAGACGACTAACTGAAAATAAATTGAAGGGAGACCCCGGAACGTGAAGAACCGAGGAAAGAGAAAGGGTTGGCGTAAGCTGAAGATCAGCGGAGCCAAAGACGGGGAGGGTGTCACCATTGGCCACAGTGATGCGAGCAGGATGAGGCGTTTGGAGATATGTTGGGGGCTTCTGGGAGGAGATATGGTGAGTAGCGCCGGAATCAACGATCCAACAAGGATGATGAGAGAGGCAGGTGATACCCTCCGTAGAGAAGGACACAACAGAGGTGACAGCTGAAGAAGCAGGCGTCATGAGGTGAGCGGAAGAAAATACCAGGCGGCTAGCAGAGACGAGGCCGGGCGGCTAGCAGAGAGGAGGCCGGCAACTAGCAGAGGGGAGGCCGGCGGCGAGAAGGAACAGACCGCGGCGAACTGGGGCCGGTCGAGGCGAGTAGGGAAGACCGCAGCGAAAGAGAGAGGCCACACAAACATAGAGAGGCCGCAGCGGGAAGATAGAGGCCGCGCGGACAGAGACAGGCCGCCGCGAGCAGAGACAGGCCGAGAACAGAGAAGTCCGCAGCGGGTAGAGACAGGCCACGCGGACAGAGAGGGGAAGAGTCAGAGGAAACCGCGACCAAGATGCAGGTGAGAGAGGAACAACCCGCACGGTCAGGCGGACCAGAGAACTGAGGAGAAGAACCCCGCAAGGAGAGAGACTCAAGCGGAGAGAGAAGAGATCGCAGCGACCATCAAGAACCCGCAGAAGAGACAGGCCGCAGGAGGCCGGGCGGGTAGCGAGCAGAGCTGGAGGGGCAGGCCGCAGCGAATCGAAGTAGGCCGCAGCAAGTAAGGGAGTCCGGTGCGAGCGAGTAGTAGGTAGGGTGGAGAACAAGCCGTAAGCAAGCCGCAGCGCAGGAGAACAGGCCGTGAGAGGTAGAGCGGTCTGGAGGAGAGAGGCCGCGAGTAGGAACTCGAGCGGCTATAGGAGATAAAGACCGGGCGGCTAGAAGCAGACAGACCGCAAGCGGCAAGAGAAGTCGCAGAGAGAAGTGGGGCCCACGAGAGAGAAGAGAGGTTATAAAAAAGGACGGAGGGGGGGTGGATCCACGGGAGAGAGAGGGAGTGGAGGAGGAGCGGAGCGGACAGAAGGGCAGGCCGCAGGAGGCCGCGCAGGTAGCGGACAGAAGATAGACCGCGCGGGTTCAAAAAAGGGCAGGCCGCTCAGTTCGAACCTGGCTCTGATACCATGTAGAAATAGGCCCAAAGCCTTGTATATATTCATTCAAGTAATAGTTACAAATATACACACACTTATATAGGTGAAGAAGGAAGGGAGAAATCCTAATACATGATGTGGGACTAATACAAGAATAGAGAAAAAGAAGAAACAACATGGGCCCTTAAATGGGCTTTTCTAACAAAATCAATAAAGATGGAAATTGAAAACAGATATTAAAACTGAAATAAAAATATAAATTGAAATCTAAAAATAACTGAAAAGTGCCATGAAATATGAACTGGAATGAATCAAGTTGTTTAGAACTTTGATAGGACTATATTTAAAATGATTTCAGTAACAAATTTTGTAGTGGAGTTAGAAACGGGATATGTAAACCAAATCAGAAAGAAAAAATGTATCTGAAGAACAAAATCACCATCAAACTGAGATTAAAATTGTAACTGGAAAGTGAAAATGAAAAAAAAAAAGAACACTAACCTGATCATGAACAGTGCATAACCATTCAGAAAATTGCCATGTATCTCTTTCTGCAAAGAAATTTACTCAGATTTTTAATATGAAAAGTTTAAAAAGAATTCAAAAAATGGAAAGCACGAAATCACCGAAACAAATTAGAAAGAGGAAGTTTAGAAGAAATCAAAATGAAAATGTCATACGGAAGAAATGAAAATGGAAAGCCCAAACGACAAATTAATCTAAATGAAATCGGAAAATCAAAAAATGGAAAACCCTAAACCAGAAACTGAATGAGGAAGAGGAAGTGTAAATGAAATCAAAATATCAAACAACAAATTAATGTAAAATGTTGAAGTTAGATGTGAAGAAGGAAGAAGAAGTCCAGAAAATACCTTTCTCCAGATCAGTGACTGGTTGAAAGAAGGTCTGTGGAGTTCGTCGGCGGTGGGAACCCGCTGTGGAGGTCGTCGTTTGCGGCCAGATGATTTGAGGCTACAGGGCACTCGCGGGAGGAGCGGGAGCGGGAGCGGAGTAGGAGAGCGAGGAAGGCGTCGTCTTTGAGGTTTGATGTTTAGGGTTAGGGCTGATGGTTATCGGGAGGGAAATTGTGCGGCGTTTCTTTTTCCTGTGATACTTATTTGTGGGACTTTTGGCACTTAACACCCTTTAATTGAGGGGTGTTTGGCACATTGCACCACAGGTTTAAAATTTTGGCACTTTGCACCCTCCAATTTGATTTTGGGGTTTTAGAGGGTGCATTTGGGGTTTTAAAATAAATGATTTTAATAGAATGAGGATGCATTTGGAGTGTTAGAGGGTGCAAAGTGTCAAAGATTTAATATGAGGGTGCAATGTGCCAAACACCCTCAATTGGAGGGTGTTAAGTGCCAAAAACCCCTTATTTGTGAGTTGTTTGCGATCAGACCGCCCCTTTTTCTCCTAGACATTTATGATTTAATACATGAATTTTTAATTCATTGATATATGCAGACCTTATACTATATAATATATATAATTTTTATAAACTATATAATAGTATTTGTTTAGTCACGATTTTGTCAAGGTCGTGGCTAATGGTTTAGTTTTTCGCCACGAATTGGTTATTTGTGGCTAATACTTAATTATTAGCCACGAAATATGAACCGTAGATAATACTTAACTATTAGCCACGAATTTTGACCCTGGCAAAAAAACGTGTAGCTAATACTCATTTTTTTAGTAGTGATACTTGGCAATTATGGAGTTTACATCATCCTCAGAGTCTGAATCTCTTTTATCTCTTGATGATTGAGCTTCATAGACTGAGTCAGACTCATGACTAGAAATAAAAGAATGTGGTTTAGCATGTACCTGAACCCGACCAGGCTGATCCTGGCTGCTTTCATCATCTGTCATTGTCATTAGTCCATGACACTGAGCATCTTCTTCTTCATCTTCATCCACCTCTGAGTGACTCTCTGGATGTGACAGAGGGGCCCTGATCCCTATTCTAGCAGCAGGGAACTCTTCTTCAGCAACAACAATAAGCCCAATGTAAGCTTCATCTTCTTCACTGTCTGACTCAGAGGAAGATTCAGACCAGGTCTTCTCTTTCTTAGCCACTAGAGACTTCTTCTTTCCCTTGTGGTGCTTCTTCACTCTTTCTTCTTTTCTCTTTACTGAGCAGTCAGCAATTACATACTCACGTTTGCTGCAACAATAACAAATAATGTTAGAGAAAAATTGTTTATTAGAGTTAGGAGCATACCTGTCCTCCTTAGAGGATTTCCTTCTGTGCTGAGAGGAGGAAGAAACCCTTCTGTTCTTCCAATACCCCTTCTTCATGAATTTCTGAAACTGCCTGGAGAAGACAGCAAGGTCCTCATCAGATGTATGGCTATCATATGAGCTGGACCTGGAGCTCTCAGATTCTGACACAGCAGCTCTCCTCACTGGAGAGATCTTCCTTCTGCTCCTGGTTGAACCATCAACTTTGAAAACCACAGATTTCTCCTTGCTCTGTGACTTGTCGGTCGTCTCTTCTTCTTCCTTCCTTGCAGCAAGTTGCATCTCATAGGATAGCAGCTTTCCAAATAGGATTGGAGGCGGTGTGTCTGCTAGTCTGTCCATCTCCCTGATGGCACAGATGTTTGTGTCTCAAACCTTGGTGAGGGACCTGAGAAACTTGTCATTCAGCTTATAGGTGCTAAAGACTCTTCCATAAGTTCTCAGTTCATTAACAGTTCTGAAAAATCTTTCAAAACTTTCAGCAATGCCCTCAGACTTTCCTTGTATGAATGTCTCATACTCCTGGTTGAGCGTGGATTTTCTGCCATCCTTCACCTCTTCTGAACCCTCCATGAACATCTTCTTCTACAGCTATCTTCTCTCTTGCTGCACATGTGAGCAGCTATCTGTTGTTGAGTGGATCAACCAGCTGGCTTTGTTCTTGAGAGAACCAACTTGCTGAGCAGGAAGTGCTCCAGCTATCTTCTTGTCTTCTAGCTATCTTGGCTGGACTTCAGCTTTCAAACTTGATCGGAATTAATGTCCAGCCGCCTCTTCCTTTTTCACTTTCTCTTTTTGCATTTTGATGCTCTGGTATTCGTTAACCCGAACCCTTAACTGTTTCCCCTTTTATATGTGTTGATTTGAATCAACGACAACATAGTATGTGGGCCAACCAAGAATTGGTGAGCGCCAACTCCATCAGAAAAAGACAAAATATTTTTTGGCGCTATAGCAGCTTTCCCGCAACGGCTTACTGCAGATTTGACTTTGATGACGTAAGCAGTGGTCATCAATATCTGGACTTAGAAAATTTTCCTGAATCCCATCAAGCGTTGAATGATGATGAGACACTCAACGCCATCAGCCTCGGCTCTCAGCGCTTCTGGACTTAGAAAATTTTCTGCCTTTGTCTCAGCGGTCTCAGTGATATTCCATTATTAGCTGAGACAAGCCTTTGGGTCTGTTTGGCGCAGCTCTGGCGGCTGGAAAATCTCTATTCCAGCCGCCAGAGCTGTTTTATATGTGTTTGGGACAGCTCCCTGTGAAGAGCTTTTCAATCCGCCAGAGCTGTTTTGCAGCTTTTCAGAAATCTCCCTCCCCCCAGCTTCTGCTCTTGCAAAATAGCTTTCTCTCTCACAGGTTTTGGAAATCTAATGGTTTCTTCAGATGGAACATGCTTAGAGGTCGGACGGCCTTCCTCCGGCGATTCCGAGCCCCTGACGGCCTTCCTCCGGCGATTCCGAGCCCCCGACGTCCTTCCTCGGGCGATTCCGAGCGCACTTCTGCACAGAATACCCAAACACTCTGCAGCTTTTCAAAACTGCTCCCCAGAAATCTATTTTAAAACAGCTCTATCCGGACAGCAGCTTTTCAATCCGCCAGAGCTGTCCCAAACAGAGCCTTTGTCTCCTTTTCTCTTATCTGCTGTCTCAGCGGTTTTTGTACTTAACTGTTTCAGCGGATTTGTCTCAGCGGTCTCAGCGGTTTTTCATTTATCAGCTGAGACAATTCTTTATTTCAGCGTTTTCCTCTTCATTGGAAGCGTTGAGTGAACCTGCTTCACTCAACGCTTCTGGACTTAGGGAAATTCCAACTAAATTTGTCTCTGCTGTCTTAGCTATCTCAACGCCAACTTCTCAGCTGTCTCAGCTATCTCAACGTCATCTTCTCAGCTGACTCAGTTGTCTCAATGTCATCTTATCAGTTGTCTTCAACTATCTCAACGCTATCTTCTCAGTTGTCTCAGCTGTCTCAGCTGTCTCAGCGGTCTCAACACCTTCTCAGCGGACTCAGCGTTTTTTGCCTTGGACAGATTTTCTTGCTTTAGCTTGATAAGCGTTGACCTGAGTTCGACGAATTGTGAACTGAGCTCAACGATCTTTTTTCTTCTCAGCGGTCTCAGCGCTTGTTGACTTAGACAATTTTTATGTCTTTTACCTTGATAACTGTTGAGCTGAGTTCGACGATCTTTATTCTGAGCTCGACAAAATGTAGACTGAGCTCGACGAAATTGTATCCTGAGTTATTAAGCTTATGCTGAGTTGAGCTCGACGATCAGCGAGCTGAGTTCGACAAACTCTGAGCTGAGTTCAACGAAATTTAACTTTACTGTCCCAACTCATTTTCTTCACTTGTCCAATCATGGACAACCTGCATGCATGAACTTAAAGCATACATCAAATACATTATGTGTGTATGTCATCGACCCATTTGATTTCTTACAAATCTGGGAAATTGGGATCAATAGACCAAACACCTTTCATTGGAACACTTTTTAAATGTAGCATTTTCCTTTCCTTGCATTGTTGGGGCTGAGAAATCAAATACAAATGACCCATGATTTTTCAAGATTATTTCTTCATAAAGTGCTTTAAATGCACTCAACCCAAGATCCTTTCTCCCCCTCCAGTATTGCGGTTTTTGACCTCGCTAGAGGAAAATTCATTTTTGAAATAGCATAGGAGAGATCTTGGTCATATTCATTACTTGCCAATATGTCCTTTTGGAAGACAGTTGAATGCATTGAGATTTTTGTTTTTTTATACTTTATTAATTTCTCCATTGTATCGAACTCCTCTATACAGTGTAGAAAAAATGTCAATAATAGAGAGGACAGTCTGTGGATTGGAGAACTATGTCACAAGCTTTCTCTCAATGAGGAGCTTGTCTTTCAGGGCTTTGATAGTGTAACACCCCTATAATGAACATATAATATGGGTTCAACCGGACACCCACAACATATAGACGACATAGATTTGGAATTATAAAATGATATAAGAATAATATCCATCTCAAAACTTAGAATATAAAATAGCGAAAACACTAAACAGAAACTCGAAGCTATCCACATTAATACAGGATTCTAAAAAAATGTCTTTATGGCCTTACATCAACAACAAGATAAAATCAACTTTCATCATTTCATTCATATCAAGAGTACAATAATCCCATGCAATCTCGGCATGCAAGATGGAAACAAAGTAAAGGAAACATAACACACTACCAAAATAGGAGGCGGAACACTTCACGAGGCTTAGGCCTTTTTGGCTGGCGAGCTATCTCTAGTTTGCGATCTTTGCCCTATAAAAATTTGATGTAACGTAGTCCAGCTAAGGCTGACCACAAATGTGTAACAAACACCCCACCTCCCAGTCGTCCCTAGCAGACCCCGGGGCACTCCATGTCACAACTCACATTTTCTTTGTATTTAAATAAAACGTCAGAGTAAGAGAAAATATGCGCTGTGATGTCACGTCGTGCAGGGGACAACTACAAACGTTCAGGCAACCAAATCCTCACATTTACTTTATGTAAAAGACTTATGAAATTAAGTTTAAAAATACATAAAAGTTTTTTGAGTTTACTGATTGTGTCCCTCGATCGGGTGGATCACTAGTTCATAGGTGAGAAAATATATAAGTTTACGCAGCGAAAAATACTTAGTTAGATTCATTTGTTATTCTATATGAGAATGAAAACCTAGCATAATGTAATGATGATGTGACTTTTGTATTTAATATAAATAAAAAAAAACTTTATAGCGCTTAAAAATAGTAAGTTTTGTAGTTAAAAAATTATGTCATGTCAATATTCCAGAATGCAGTTTTGTATATTTAAAAGTAACTATATGCATCCTAACATAAAACTTTTCCAGAGAGCAAGTATAAACAAGCAATAAGTAACAACAGTAAAAGTAACATGTAAACTGTCATAAGAAGTCTAAGTCTATGAGCGTAAACAACTGACACGAACTCATAGAGAAACAGTCATGTCTAACAAAACAACTACCTCAACACTCTGAGGTGGAAATAAACGGCCGCAGCAAATCGCAGCACCAGAAGCACAACTCTGTCAGCTAAACTTGCTACTGCTCTGGACCTGAGACATTCAAAAGAAGAACACCTCAGAAGCAAGCTACAAGTGGTGCAAAAGAGTAAAAGGAAGACCAACAAATCTCAAAGTGAACGCGGGACAACAAATCGACCGCAAAAAGAGTTAGTAGCAAAACAACAAAAAAACAAAACAGTAAATCTAGTTGAGCAAGAAAGACTAATCACAACAACTGGACAGAACAGAGTGTCAAACATCAGAAGTTCATATATTCATCTTTCTTTATTATTCATGTTATTCATCATTTTAAATGAGACTGATCATCTCAACAGGAAAGAGTGCTGTGCCGAGGTAAAAGGTCCACAACGTGCACAAACTCAGTCAAAAGGCACCATGCCGAGGGAGAAACCCAACGCGCACAGAACAATAGCTAAGGTAATGTGTCGGGGATGAAGGTCCACAACGCGCACAGACTCAGTCATAAGGCAATGTGACGAGGGAGAAACCCCAACGCGCACAGACCATCAGAGTTATCTTTAGTTACATAATTATACATGCAGAGTTTCTTTTATTCATCATAGACTAACAGTCAACAGACTATAAATCAACTCTTAATGAGACTGACACATCGAAAGGACACTTACCAACTAGGACTTACCCGACGAGATTTCAAAGAGGGTCAACAAATGACTTGGACTGTATAAGGACATTGCAAAGGTTAAGGAAGGTGCGACGCGATCAAAACAACGGGACGCACAAGATGTCGCAACGATCAAAATGTCTCGATAGTTAAAGTGACACGACCACTATATTTATTTACCCACCCTACGAGATAAGCCTTGAGAGATTTGATCTCCTTGGCCTGAGTTCTAGCGACTCTTCGACATTTGTCGTAAGCCTTAATTAATTCCTTGTATTGAGTCATGAGTTCAGACTCATCATCAGAAGAGCAGTCCTCATGATCATGGTCTGAAGCATCAGATTCTGATAGAGGGGTGTGAGAGTTTACCTTCCCAGTGTACTGGAGTTCTTCTTCCTCATTTGTTTGTGTCATCAGCCCAAAGTAGGCTTCCTCTTCCTCACTTGACTCAGACGAGTCAGAGTCACTGAGAGTCTCGGTCTTCTTGGCTACTAGGATTCTTTCAGATTTCTTTTTACTATAAGAGGAATTCTTTTCTTCTCTTCTTCCACCTTCCTTCTTCTTGTGTGGGCAATCAACAATTACGTGCCCTGACTTATTACAACAATAACAGACGATGTCAGATGAAATATGCTTGTTCGGTTTAGAGTTATACTTGTCATGACTACTTGAGCCTTTCTTATGACGATCACCATCGTGACGTGATCTTCTGGAGAAAAAGTCTTTGTCTTTCCATTTCTTCTACTTAGAAACTTTTTGAACTGTCTAAAGAGTAGGGAGAAATTTCCATCTGATAGTTCTGAGCCCGAGGTGCTCGGCTCCGAGTCTTCTTCTTCACTTTCTTCCTGTGCAGGAGCAGGTGATGCAGCTTTAACCTTCCCTGAGCTGTCTGCCTTTAGTGCGACAAACTTCTCCTTCGATAAGGATCTGCTTCCCTCTTCTTCAGCTTTTCTTGTATTTATTTGAAGCTCATATGACATCAACTTTCGGAAGAGGTTCTGAAGATCAGTCTCAGCTAGCTTTCCAAACTCCCTTATGACACATATTTTGTTGTCTCATTCCTTTGTTAAGGATCTTAGGAGCTTGTCATTTAATTCTCTGTTGGTGAAGACTCGACCATAGTTCCTTAGGCCGTTGACGATTTTGAAGAAATTTTCAAAAGTATCAGCTATGTTGTCCATGGGGCCTTTCCTGAAGGCCTCATACTTCTGGTTCAAAAGAGATCTTCTATCATCCCTTACTTCTTCGGTGTCTTCCATCAATGCGATCAGTGACTGCCTCATTTCTTTGGCAGATTGACAGTGAATGAGATTTTGTAGCATAGAATCATCGACTATACTTGCGATAATATTTTTAGCCTTCTTGTCTAGAGAGACAAGTGCAATCTCATATGGTTGGTGAAGACTCGACCATAGTTCCTTAGGTCGTTGACGATCTTGAAGAAATTTTCAAAAGTATCAGCTATGTTGTCCTTGGGGTCATTCCTGAAGGCCTCATACTTCTGGTTCAAAAGGGATCTTTTATCATCCCTTACTTCTTCGGTGTCTTCCATCAACGCGATCAGTGACTGCCCCATTTCTTTGGCAGATTGACAGTGAATGAGATTTTATAGCATAGAATCATCGATTATACTTGTGATAATATTTTTAGCCTTCTTGTCTAGAGAGACAAGTGCAATCTCATCCTTATCTAGATCCATCAGCTTTTTTGGTACTTTCTTCGTGGGATCAATAATGGAGGTCGTCATAGGAATGTAGGGGTCTTCTTCCACTATTATGAAGATCCTTGGATCCACTGCTTCCATGAAAAACTTCACTCTTTCTTTCCACATGGGGAAGTTTGCCTTAGTGCATATGGGAAGCTTAGCAAAATCCATGACTCTGTACATGCTTGCATACTCTTAAGACAACTCGGGGCAGATCTGTTCAAGGTGCTAACCTTTTGATGAACAACCTCACTCTGATATCAATTGAAAATATTTAGTTGTCTACCTAAATCACCTAGAGGGGGGTGTATAGGAGAGTTCTGCGTCTTTTTGCGAAATAAAAATCGAACGAGTGATGCATAGAAAATAAACAAGCAAAGCACAGACGACGCCAAAAATTATAGTGGTTCCCTAACCTTGGGTACATCCACTCTCCACCTCACTGATCTAGCAACACACTAGACTTGGCTACTTCACTATTCTCTCGGATTGAAAACAATCCTACAACTCGGAACAAAGTTCCTACAACTCGGAGTAAAACCACTTCTACAACAACTCAGAGAAACACTCCTACAACTCGGAGAATAACTCCTACAATCTCGGAGAATAACTCCTACACCAATAAAGTGAATTTAAATTGAAATAACAAACTTGTCTTCACAGATCTGACAGAATCTCGGCTTCTTCCTTCTTGAATGATCGTAAAGCTCTATCAGAAAAAGTTGAAGAAGAAATCGGAGAACTCTTCGATCTGAGAACGTTGGAATCACCACGATCAAGGAGAATATTTGCAGTAGTCGAAAAGCTTGATCGAATGAATCCTTCTTGTCTGAATCTTTGAGATCGAGAGAATCGGAGATGAACAGAGCGGCGACATTTCTCGATTTAGAAAGTAGAAAAATGATTCAGAATATTGTGAGAAATCTTCTTAGGGTTTTGACGAATCTGACAAGACCTTTTAGTCTTAACAAAACAGTCAAAATATCATTAATGACAATCAACGTGGACCAATCAAAAGTTAATGATATTTGGAAAAGAATACATCTGATACTTAACGCAAATTCAAAATCCTGAACTCCATTTCTCGAGAGAGGTAAGTATTACTCGAGAAAAATTTTTGTTTCTCGAGAAGAGGTATAAAGTTCTCGAGAATAAATACTTAAGGAAAATGTAGATGATGAATTCTGATTTCTCAAGAATGAGGAGACTTACTCGAGAAAAATGAACTTCTGTTACTCGAGAAACATTCTTCTGTTACTCGAGAACAATAATGCATCTCGAGAAAATATTTCTGTTTCTCGAGAAAAGATTTGTGTCTCGAGAAACAACATCTGGTTCTCGAGAACAATTTCTGGCCTTCTCGAGAAAAGTCGTCGGCTTTCTTGAGAAAAAGACTTACAAAAAAATTTGACTTACATTTTAATATTACTTGAGGAGTCAAGACCTACTCGAGTACTGCATGGCTTTCTCGAGAACTATACTAGGTTTTCTCGAGAATAACTTCTGCTACTCGAGTATATGGCTAGGCTATCTCGAGTAAGAGCTTTAATCTTACTCGAGTAATGATTGTTCTTCTCGAGTAAAACTCTTAGAAAAATTCTGTTAATCTGAAAAGTGGTTTTATTCTTATTAATCAGCAACCAGCCTTTCTCCTATGACTTTAGTACTTGAAAATGAAGTATGTTTCAATAGAGAGGTTACATATGAGTCAACACCATGGATCACACAATGAGAGATTACATTGTATGGTGTTGTGTTTGGTGACCCATTGTAAATTGGCATTGGTTCACACTTGACAATTATTATTTGCAAACACTCAACTTGAAAAGACATCAAATACAAACTCAATTAATCTTAGTTCAAGGGTGACTTCATACAAATCTAGGTTATTGTGGATACAATACCCAACATAGATATATCACAAGAAGGCACAACTCAAGCACCATTCAATATATCACAAACGTTGCCTCAGCGACCCAATGTTCCGTGCATTCAGGGCACATTCTCGGTGTATTGGGTATGACCCACACCACCACCGTCTAAAAGTCCGAGAATTGACGGTCAACTTTGAGCACTTCTAGTCTTTCTGGCCCCAGGACTAAGACTCTCATTATACGCTCCAATGATGCCAATTAGTTTAGGCATTCGAGTCAAACGGACATAACGCGGGTACAGTTCAGCCACAGCCCGTTGCTCAATTCGTCATGTCATCGCCGAAAGCCAGAGCCTTCATGACCAATCAACATGATGCAGGTCAGCCTCCCCTTGCCCGTTAGGCTCACTGGCCTCTATAGCTAGAGCACGCTGGCTCAACAACATCGATTGCCACCCACATTATCCCCTGGACCAGAGCTCGCAATCCTCAAACAATGGCTCTCACGACCACCAAAGCTGGGCATCAAGCTCACATCTCACATGCTAGCTACACACAATCTCCACGAGACAGGCTTCGCATTCACAGTGATATCTGGGAGCTATTGCCAACGATATCCACTACCGCCTGCCGTTAACAAAAGAATTCTCTCTTCTGTCTCCAGACTTAGCCACAATTGAAACCTAGCAATGACACAAATGGGGGAATTGGAGCACAGTTTGCGGAATGGGACGAGGCCTTTGTTCAAATCGAATTCTAGCAGCAACAATGATTTCCAACAGCAGTGATGGGAGGGTTTCTCGAATCCTCGAAAGCTCGTGAAACGATAATATATCGACGTTGAATAGTCAAGTTCCCAAGCAGTAGGCATGGGTAAATTCAGCCATGTTCGAGAGGTGCAGTCGAGGGAAATTGAGTAGATTCGACTATCGGGGAAGAAACATAGCACTGCAGCGAGGGGAACAAAGATGGCATTGAGTATTTGAGTGTATCATGAGAAACAGCTAACTGTGGTATTAGTTCTTTGTGAAGTGGGGTGAGGAGCTTTCCTATTAGACCTCAAAACTCCTTTTTACAACAAACATTTTTCCAACCATTGTTTATTCAAACACCTTCAAAACAATGGTGAGGTCAGGCGCACAACTTTTCTCACCAACATCGCCTCAAACCTGACCTTAATATCTAGATTATTATTAAATCAATATAACATGCACTTGCTTATTCTTTATTTTTTACCATGATCACATTAAAGCTCCGTTTGGCACAGCTTATCACAGCTTATTTACTCCGGTGAGGTTGGACAAAAATGTCATTGTCATACCAAAATCTTATGCCCCAAACTAGTTTCTTTTTTTGATAACATTGGTACTATTTGTCATACCAAACATACAATGACGTTTTTGTCCAACCTCACCAGAGCAAATAAGCCGCGATAAACCAAGCCAAACACAGCCTAAATTGTGATGCATCACTCATGAATGACAACTTAGGAAACAGTTTCATGTGTCTAACTAGAATATAGTTCAAGGAATCTCTTTTGGAGATTGCCCGTATTAACTTATAATTGGAACTTTTCTCACTTGAGCTTGGCCAGCAATGGTGGTTTTGCATTCTATGTTCTATAATTATTTTCCTCCAAAAGTATCACATTCATAGTACACTATGTTACTCTTTTAAATTACTCAGAGTGCTCCATTTGGGGGGACTTATTTTCACCAGTCAAGCGGTTACGACCGCATGTACCGGATCTTAATTAAGGTCTGGTACATGTGGCCGTAACCGATTGACCGGTGAAAATAAATCTCTTCAAACGGAGCCAAGTTCACAATGAATTGGCTTTGGAGGTACTTCACACTTTATTATAACTTACTCCATCTTCCACATTGTTCATGCACTTTTATATCAATGAATTTGCAGCCTATCCAATCTATTCATTTTGTAAAATTAAAAATCTTCCTCCTTTAAATTTAAGGCACCAAAACATTAACCTAAGCTCTAGCACGTAAAATAGAATTAAAGTATTTCCTAGCAAGCATCCATGCTTCTCTATCTCTTGTTGAGCGTTCCATATCACCCTGAGTCCAACCATCACATGAAGAACTGCTAATCTTTAATTAATATCACTTATCTCCTACGAATGCGAGGGAGCAACATCACCTTTGTAAATAATATGAAGCACTCTTCTATGCAAGGACACCCACTTGGGTAGTGTTAAAAACATTAAGACATAGCCTTGTAGATGACCATCTTTTGTTAGAAATCACGGTGGGGCACATTTGAGGGGGCACATGATATCCCGATCCGTGGCCGATTGCAGTCGAATGATTGAGAACATCCCCAACCAAATCACCCAGGATGAATTTAACCGGGGTAGGTTGTTGAGGCCCGGGATAGAACCAGTGACCTCATTTATCAAGCTCCTTAGTAGAGACTTGATACCCAACTGAGCTCAGTTTTGTAATAAGACATTGAAGCAATGGTGTTCCCAAATCAGCCTGGATGAATTTATCTGTCAAGACCAGAGCGGCTAGCCTCCAAAACAAACAAAGGCAGAAAAGTTCCCGATCCCACCTTGGGGACCCCTGCCGCCAAGCCGAGCAGTCAGGCGATGGAATCTGCGGACAGTTTGTCGACCAATGATATTTTGAAAACCTTGGATACCCCTGCCGCCAAGCCGAGCAGTCAGGCGGTGGACTCTGCGGCCAGTTTGTCTACCAATGATATTTTGAAAACCTTTGTGGAGATCCAGGACATGAATACGTCCCTGAGAGAGAACTTCCTAGCGATTAAGGATAACACCTCGGCTAAAGATGTCGACCTGCAAATGCTGGGGGAGAAGATTGGGGAGCAGCAGGCTCTGGTGGTTGCTACAGTTCCTACTGAAGGAGATGAGAAGAAGCTGAGGGAAAAGATTACTGCTGAGAAGGCCGCACTGATCGAGGGCCAGGCCGCGGTGGATCGACGAGTAGCGACGGACATCTTGCGGTTAGGTAAGCTCATGCCTGCACCCAAAGTCATAAAGATTCCTCCTCCTTATAGGTATCCACCGCGAGGTAAGCTCATTGCTGGTCTTTCAAATGTCTGTTGGCTGTTGGCTGTCTCCTTTGATCAGCTACAGCTTCAATTTCTCCATATTGTATTTCCTGTACATCTTCTTATGATTTTTCTTGAACTTGCCCCCCTCATGAATGATCATATCCGGAGGTGTAATGTCTTCTAATCTCAGCTCTTTCAGCCTTTGAGATGTACCTGGAATATTAGAACTAGACAAGTCATCATCTATCATGCTTGTCTCATCAAATATCATATTTATGAACTTTTCTACAACATGAGTCGTTTGCTCCTAGTTTTCCAATGATAGAAAATTTATAATGACACTCACTAAGACTTCTTGGGAGCTAGCCTCGCTTTGATTGACATGGTGAACATTTAGTAAATCATTTTTTTCTTGGTAATAATCGTGTTGCCTTTAATGAATGAGTCATGTGTTACTTGCCTCTAGCTTAGAATATGCAGCAAGTGTTTTAGTAGACCCTATGTAGATCGAGATACTTCGAACTTGCCACGTGGCTTAACCTTTTAAAACTAGAATAGTGTTTGTCGAGAAACTTTCACTTGATTACTTATATTTATGCAATTAGCATATTTAGTCTCTATGCTGAGATGTCATCCAAGATCTATATTAATTGATGATAAAATAAAATATTTAGGATATATAGTCATCCCTCCCTCTTTTTGTGCATGCATAAGATGGCCAATGTCCAAAAAAAAAATTCAAAATTTGAAACAACTAAACTTCAAAGAATGATGTGCTTCTCAACAAAAAACTGTGTAAAAGAGTTATTAGTCACAGGTTAGAACCTTCAGCCAGAGTAAAAAACAGGCTCTTCTTATAAAGAGCTCAGTGTTCAGTGTTCTTATGCTTGATCAAATCTTTATTAAGAGCCAGCAAAGTGAGGAATTAAATCAATTTGATAGAAATGAATTAAGTTGGTGATAAGTAACAAATATGATAGGGAAGTTTGAAACAATAATTAAGATACTAATGCAGAGTAAAATAGTATAAATTATAGAATATATAACAATACTGAAATAACAAATGTAATGGATCCTGAATGTTAATGGGGGTTGATCAATGTTTCTGTGTAAGGAAAGTTGGAACGATACGAGCTGGACAGGTCAATCAAATGTCGCAGAACACAAGCTCCGGATTTGAGATTCCATCGAACAAGGTAATGCGGTTCCATAATTGTACTCAGATCAAGGAGGAGTTCTTCATCTCCGATAGAGATTGCTCCACCTAGAACCCAAGTCAATGACCGCGCTTCGGCTTTGAATCGGGAAGGACATTTGGGAATGTGAGCATTGACTGAATACCTCTTGATCCAAAAATTGTCCATGATCCAAAGATCAATGGTGTCGTTCAAGCCGACAACCCAAAGTCCAAGCTCTCCATTGAAATTGACAAGGTTACCTCCGAGATACTCTTGGAGCTTCTTCGACGGCGGCGGGCAAATCACACTATACACCTCTTCCTCTTCGTCAAAGATCACAATGATGTCGGGTGGAAGTTCAGATTCAAGTACAAGCTTACTTCGCGTGTGTGCCAACCAATATAATTTTCCGTTGAGATCCAAGGGGCATTCACAATGAAAGAAGGATGGGATGCCGCCGGGGATGCGTCTCCAGGAGCTTTCACCTAGGACCAAAACTTCGCTCTCATGGGCGGGTATCTTAAATCTTATGAGGCGGTATTTAGATGTGGAAGGATGGAAGTAGAAGCCCAATTTACAGATCAAGCGGAGACGGTCTAATGGCAAGGGGATGGACTGGCCAGTGAGAGGATTACTGATGTAATGCTGAGAATCTTCAAAGCTGCGGACGCATAGGAGCCCATCACATGAAGCCATTATGTAGCTATTTTCAGGCATACTTTCCATTGGCTGCAAACGAATGGTGGGCTTGGAAGTCGCCTCCGCAGAAGCCAAATATGGTTTTTTGGGCTGTATCATACGGTCGCATTCTCCGATGATGAGTGAACGGCGAGTAATAAGGTTGTGTTGGGTGTTGGCTTTAACAAAGGCGGTGTTTGAGGTGATGGAAAGCCATGATTTGGAGACGCACCTGAATTTTCCCAAGGATCTCGCCGGCAGCCTCAACAAAATTTCTGGAATTATATGGCCCTGAATATGAACGCCGATTTTCGGCCGCTCGCTCTTCTTCTCCACCAAAGGCGTCTTTTTTTTTTCCTTCATCAACTTCTTTCGTAGTTCAGCAGTACTCTCCGTCATCACGGCTCTCTTCTTCTCCATCTTCATCTTCTTCCTCCGGATAGGGAAAAGGGCCGCCTGCTTCCGCCCGTCTATAAGATCCGGCCTGCTGCCTCTCCCGGCGGCTAATTAAGTAAGCGGAGACTGCAGGACTCCTTCCTCCAAGAAAGGAGCAATTTTTCGTGGATCTGCCTGCCTGCCTGCCAGCTCTCTTCTCCGCCGCAACAAGGAGCCGCGGGACGCGTCGGGAAGTAACACTGGAAACGCCGATTTGTTTTATACCCTAAACAGCATCCGCGAGCACAAGCAGTCGCCGCACCAGAAGAAAGGGAAAAGACGAGCACAAGCAGTGGCCGCGCCAGAAGAAAGGGAAAAGACGAGCACAAGCAGTGGCCGCGCCGGAAGAAAAGGAAAAGACGAACGCGCGATGGGTAGGGTCACGGGGGCAAGCCTGCTTTGCGGTTGAACAGGGAAATGAACACCAGATTAGGTTCCGTTTGGAGCGACTTATTTTCACCGGTCAAGCGGTCATGACCGCATGAACGGTAAAAATAAATCCCCCCAAACGGAGCCTTAGTTTTACGATGTTAATCTTCGACTTCAGAAGGCATTCTCTGCTCTTGAGGGCACTAAGAATTACGATGAGCTGAACATCAAATCTCTCTTTCGCAATGTATTTATTATTATTGGTATCTACACATAATAAACCACATTTAAAGTTGTACTTAATCTAACCCTAGTGTATTTGACTCTCTCTCTCCATAGGAAAAACCATGTTTCGTCGATCCCATGCGCCACTTAACACTAGCCAACCCATCCTTCTTCTCATCATGACTTCTAATGAAGCTCTCTTTTTCTTTTTCACTTTGCTAAGATCAGTAAATTATTAACCTCATCTCTCAATGTTCATTCCACATGTTATCACAATTTCATAGTTTTAGTATATGCATACCAACCTAAGCTCTATGATGTACATGATAGAAGGTACTCCAAATTCTCATCCAAAAGCCCTAAGATAATTATTGTGGGTCTATCATGACACATTTAACCAAAATCCAGAGAATTGTAATTTTCCTAATTAATTTGGCATTTATTAAATTTTCTCAAATGTTAGACCATGAGTAATTTTGAACATGAAATGCTAAATTTCCTTAAGTTATGGCAACCCAAAAATTATGAACACTATATGATAGCGATATATCAGTGTATACCAAATTTTACAGATTTTTATAAGTGTAATAATCTTTAAATAATTAATTCAAGGTAATTTAAATAATTAGCGTTAATGAAGGGAGTACCATAAATCATAGTCCAAAATTTATATAAAATTTACCAGAGACTTATAATGATCATAAAACACTACTGACTAATTTTCATGCAATTCCAAAGTCAGTGAGGCATGTATAAAAATATTTCAAACAATTTCATTAAAGTGTACTTTGTGAAGAAACATTCTTATAAACTCATCCAAATGACATGTGATAATTTTTTAAACTTTATTATGCCCTAAAAGGTTATCTGGCCAAGTAGTCGTGTTCATAAAGCCCCCCGGGCCCGGGCCTAAATCGGGCCTCCCGGGCCCGGGCTTTCCCGAACCAGGCCCGGGCCCTGATTAGAGTCGGGTCGGGCATCTTGCTCCGGGAGGGGGCCTGCTAAGGCCCACCGGGCCGGACCCGGTTTTTTAAAAAAAAATTAATTTTTTTATAAACAAATTAAATATAATTTATAAATACCATAAACAAATAAACTAAGAAGAAGATGAAGAGGTCGGCTGAGCTCGGAAATCCTACGGCGACAACCATGGAAAGCTACAAACTCGCCTCTTTCTCTCTTCCTTTTTAACACGCAGACCAACAATCAACCAATAATGGCTATCAGTAGCTAATCACAGAACAATGAGAACAATGTGGACAACTCCGGGGATCTCAGTCACAATCCCTCAAGCAGCTTCCAATTCCTCGTCCCGATTTACGCCTGAAACTCCAGGCTCCCTGCACCGACGAATGTTCCATGAAATCCGTACGACACCCTCTTCGGCAGCTGCACAGCCGCCTCCACCTCCATGCCGGAAGCGTTCACGATGATGAGTTCTGAGCTACCGGCTATCTCACCGTGCACAAATGCCAGCACATATCCTTCGTCCTCCTCATCTCCTTCCTCCGCCGCCGGGATGAAGTAAAGCTCGCCGCCGTAATTTCCATCACCGTACACAAACTTGTGCATCTCGCCGGTGGCGAGATCGACCTTCGCGAAGCCCGGGCATTCCCAAAACTGAGCTTTGCCCAGCCCGGCCCGGGCCGGGCACCGGGCCGGGCAAATGCCTATATATGGGACCTTGTTAGGCCCCATGGCCCGGCCTGGGCCCGGGGAGGGCTTAGCCCGGGCCCGGGCCTAGCCAGGCTTTTATTGGGTCGGGCCCGGCCCGGCCGCCAGGGCCCAGTTTTTATGTGCACCCCTATGGCCAAGTAACACAATTTTTCAGCAAGATATAATATTTATTATATATTTATCAAAATAAGGTGCTCTAGTTCACTTTACACATGAAGTACTAAGAGGAAATACCCAAATGATCCAGATAATTCACTAGTGCTTACAAATGGTATTTGATTAACTTTGTCAGAGTTTCATATCATCCTAAGATAATAAAACCATAGTTACTTCAAAATCATCAACAAGGGCATGGTGGAGATTATACCTACAAGTATGAGCTACTGTTTTCTAAACATCCTATAATAATTTTCAGAGATCAATATCACTATAAAATTACTCCTATCAAAATCTCATGAAAATCCAAGATCATATGACCCATTATTTATTCCATAAGGTGTGTAGACCTGATTAATTTCCTAGTGATTAAAGTGCGGTGCATGTGTCCAAATACTACCAAACCACTTCCTCGGACATTTCACCACCCTAATATCACATGGACTAAACACCAAGTCCATACAAGGACATGTCACCTCATGTCTTTCATAAACTCCAAAGTTCATTCTTAGGGTTTAAACTAGGGTTCTAGGGAAAATCCACCCTAATCCCCCAAACTCCATGTGAGGGTGTTTAAGGTCATAATAAATTAGTGGCCCAAGTTTCATGCTCTGTTGAGGTGATTTGGTCACTCAACACCACAAATCCTAATTAACCCTTTTTGGGCCTAGGCTAGGGTTTCCCAAATTCCAAATCAAATCATTTCCAAATTGATTTAAATTTTATACAAGTCCTATATTTACCCAAAGAATCACTCACCAAAATTTGGGAGGGTTTGGAGGTCATTAGACCCTTTAAATAATTCATACATGGATTATTAATTTTCTACAAAAACTTTAGGAAAATGTTTTTCAAAATTCCCATTTTTGGATATATTTTAGGTATAGGTAAGAGTGAACCTCATCCAAAATTTCAAGTCATTTGGATGGCTGGATTGATTAGGGCACTCAAAACAATCTCTGATCTAGCATAGGTATAGACCTCACCAAAATGAGTGTTGTGGTCTGACCTGAACTCTAAATTAGTTCAAACCAATTTTAAATTAAACTAGAATCTTACAGATACAACTTTCATATAGACTACTTTTACTGTAGGGGGCCCTAAGTATTTTTAATAATTAATTCAAAACAGCCCAATAACTGTGATAGAAAATGAAATAAAATGAATTAATATATAATCATTTGCACGAATCTTAAAGCATGATCGTGTGGCTCTGGCATTGTCTTCTTCCTGCATCCAAAGGCTGTGATTTCACCGACCTGGAGCATGTTCCAAGCCCATTTGTCGGCCACCCGGCCACCTCCCTGGCCGGCCACCTCCCTGGCCGGCCACCACCGCCACCACCTTCGTTGAGGTGGGGGCTATCGTCAGGCGGCGGCACAGCCGCCGGAGGTGTGGTTTCCAACGAACCCGAGAGGAAGTCCAAATCCGAATTTTTATGGATTTTGAATCTTGGAATCGGCTCAACTGAGCCCAATTCTTATCTCTAATTAATCCTAATATCTAGCCCAGGAAGAAGTAGAGGAGGACCTGTTGGCAGAGCTGGAGTCGGGCCGATCGCCGAATTGTCATGGATGGTGGTGGCGCTGATCGGTGTTCTGCAATAGCACTACCAACTCGCTCGGCTCCTTCAGGTAAAGAGTGGAAATGTCTCCTCTGACCTTGGGGAAGCTTTTAAGATAGCAAAATGGGCAAGGGGAGGGGTCAATCACCAATTGCCATTAATGACCATCAAGGTGAGATTTCGGCAAAGGCAAGATCTCTGAATCCAGCCACCTAGAGGTTGGGGAAAACCTTTGGTCTCCTCTAACTGATGAAGGGAGATGAATCTCCATCAATTTGGAGAGAGATGAGGGGTCAAGGGCATTCAAACATCATGACTAACCATTTTCTCTCTCCTCTCTCTCTCCTCCAACTTGAGGAAACTCCCATTTCTCTCTCATAGTCACCATTTTCCAGAAAATGGATGGCCAATTATGTAATTATCGGCCTCCTAAGCTAGTGGGCCACTCAAGTTGGGCATAGCCCAAGTGGATTAGGCTTGAGCTAGCCATTTAGGCTAGTTTGACCTAATTCTATGGTAGAGTTGACCTTGATCAAATTGATCATTTGGGTTGACCCCAATGGGTCCTTGATGACCCATTGGCCTCCCCTAAGGTCTAGGAACACTTGGGTAGGGTTGGTTGGGCACCTTGGAGGTCACTTGACCCTCAGTTAGGACACTTTGACTTTTAGGGCTAGGGTTGGTTTAGGTCAACTTGGCCTCTTTGGTTGACCCCAATGGATCCTTAGTGACCCACTGGCCTCCCTTAGGACTTGGGAAGGTATAGGTGGGTCCCTTTAGCTAAGGGGAGGTCAATTGGCCATGTGTGAGCTTAGTTTGACCTAATTAGGGTTTGGGTTGACTTCGGTCAACTTGACCTTTTTGGTTGACCCTAATGGGTCCCTATGGCTCTACTGAACCCTCTAATAGGTTAGTGATGTTGTGGTGGGGTCATGGAATCATTGTGAAGCCCTATGGTCATCCCTAAGCTAGTAATTGGAATTCTATTATTTGTAGACCAAGGTGGTTCACACTATAATTCCCAAGTTCACCCCAACCTTTTGGTACTTCTTAGGGTTTTGTCATGACCCACTCATGACAAAACCATCATAGGGGTCTAGAAGTCTGAGGGATGTTACAAATCCCAATACATTAAAATAAAAATTTCATCCTCGAAATTCAAGTTAGACCTACGGGGTTTCAAGTATGAGAAGTAAAATATAACATCCCGAGAGGTTAAAGGACATACCTGACGTGAAAAGCTCCGGGTACCTTTGCTACATCAAGTCATGCGGCTCCCACGTGTGCTCCTTTTGTCCATGATTCCTCCACAAGACCTTGACCAGCGGAACCTTCTTGGGCCGCATGGCCCACATCCCAGTATCGTCTATCCGAATCGGCTTCAGGTGCACCGCTCGATCAGAAGTAATAGGCCCATCTGTAGTTGTAATCTGCTGCTCCGGCCGAAGTAGAGCTCTCCTGAGGGAGGAGACGTGGAAGACGTCATGCAAACCCGTTAGTTCTGGCGGCAGCTCCAGTCTGTAAGCCAAGGGACCGATCCGTTCCAGGATCCTGTAAGGCCCCATGTATCTTGGACTGAGCTTCTTCCGACCACGAACCCGCGAGACTCCATGCATCGTTCGTATCTTCAGAAACACTCGGTCTCCTACCTGAAACTCTACCTGATGATGTCGAGCATCGTAATACTTCGCATGTCTTCTCTAGGCCTCCAACATCCTATCTCGAATCAACCGCACCTGAGCATCTGTATCCTCGACGAACTCCGAGCCAAGTGCCTTCGGATCCTCATCCTAAATCCAAGACAAAGGAGTCCTGCATCTTCGCCTGTATAAAACCTCGTATGGGGCCATACTGATGTTGTACCGATGATTGTTGTTGTACGAGAATTTGATAAATGGTAGCTGCCTCTCCCATAGCTCTCTGCGGTCCAGTATGCAAAGACACAACAAATCCTCCAGTGTCCGATTGGTGCGCTCTGTCTGCTCATTCGTTTGAGGGTGGAAGGCGGTACTAAATGTCAACCGGGTCCCCAAATAAGCCTGGACCGACCTCCATTCCTTAGACGTAAATCGTTCATCACGATCGGACACTATCATCCTCGACACTCCATGGTATCAGACGAACTGCTACACAAACCTCTGCACCAAGTCACCCACCGGAGCGTCCTTCCTGATTGCTAGAAATCTGGCCACCTTCGTCAATCGATCGACGATCACCCATATCGAGTTGTTCCCCATATGTGATTGAGGAAGACCATGTATGAAATCTATGGCGATATCGTCGAACTTCCACTCCGGCACTGGAAGCGGCAGCAACAATCCGGCCGGACTCTTACACTCTGTCTTCACTAACTGACAAGCCTCACAATGGGTCACGAAGTATGTGATATAACTCTTCATACTCGGCCAGTACATCATCCTCTTTAGGTCGGCTATCATCTTAGTGATGTCTGGGTGCACCGAGTACTTGCTGCAGTGAGCCTCGGTCATAATGTCCTCTCGAATCCTGCCCCCAGCCGGTATGTACACCCATCCTCTAAAGCATAACATCCCATCCCTCTCAGTATACTCCCCGGCCATGCCTGCCTCTAGGGTCCTGAATACTGGCTCCAGCTTGTCATCCCTTCTCTACTCAGCCCTGATACGATCTTGAATATCATCGGTAGTGCTCATCGCAGCCAGATACTCCTCAAAAAGCTCTGAATCGTCCGAGGACACCAAAGTAATCTGCATATCCTCCATCATCCGTATTAGCTCCATAGACATCAACTGGGGCTCTGCTCCTGAAGTGGTAGTCCTCCGACTCAGTGCGTCCGCCACCACATTCGCCTTCCCGGCGTGATAGTGTATCGTGCACTCATAATCAGATAGAAACTCCACCCATCGTCTTTGGCGGATGTTCACTCCTTTTGTGTGTCGACATATTTCAGATTCTTGTGATCCGAAAATATTTCGCAGTGCACCCCATAAAGATAATGCCGCCAAATCTTTAGAGCGAACACCACTGCTCCCATCTCCAAGTCATGCACATGGTAGTTCTGCTCATTCTTATTCAGCTGGCGAGAGGCATATGTTATCACATGTCCATGATGCATCAGTACAACGCCCATCCCCTGAAACGAAGCATCATTGTACACCTGGAAGCCCTCCTTCCTAGACGGGAGAGCGAATATAGGGGCCAACGCAAGCCGACCCTTCAACTCATGGAAGGCCGCCTCACACTGCGGCGTCCAAACAAACGGAGTGTACTTATTCATCAAAGAAGTGAGTTTAAGGGCTATCTGAGAGAATCCCTGCACAAACTTCCGGTAGTACCCGGCCAATCCCAGAAAACTTTGGACATCCGTGGCCGTCTTCAACTGATGTCAGTCTCGCACTGTCTGAATCTTCGCGGGATCCATCGCCAATCATGCTCCACTGATAATGTGTCCTAAAAAGGCCACCTCCGTCAGCCAAAACTGACATTTGCTGAACTTAGCATACAACTGATGCTCCCTGAGCTTCTCCAGAGACAAGGCCAGATGTTGTGCATGCTCTTCCTTCGTCCTCGAATAAATGAGGATGTCATCTATGAATACAATGACAAACCTGTCGAGGTACGGCTTGAACACCCGGTTCATCAAGCTCATGAAAGACGATGGCGCATTCGTGAGCCCAAAGGGCATCACGATAAACTCGTACATGCCATATCTGCTGCTAAACGCCATCTTCGGGATGTCTTCTTCCTGAATCTGTAACTGATAGTATCCCGCCTCAGATCCAGCTTTGAGAACCAATGCACACCCTCTAGCTGGTCAAATAATTAGTCGATCCTTGGCAGTGGATATGTGTTCTAGACTGTCAACCGGTTTAGTGCAAGATAGTTGATGCACAACCTGAGGTCCCATCCTTCTTTTTCACAAACACGACCGGATATCCCCAAGGCGAGGAACTTAGCCTAACAAATCCAGCCTCCACCAGCTCCTTCAGCTGACTCATGAACTCCATCAGCTCCTTTGGAGTCATCCGATAAGGAGCCCTAGACACTAGCTTAGCTCCCTGCACCAACTGGATCTGAAAATCCTTCTCGCAATACTACGACAGTCCTGATAGCTTCTCTAGAATCACATCCGCAATGTCTCGCACCACTGATATATCGGCGACCATCGTCTTGGCCTCTACCATCTCAAAGAACACCTGATAGAACTCATATCCCTGCATGTGAGCCTTGACTGCCTGAGTAGAAGATAACATCCTACGGGAGACGGGAGTAATACCTTCGAAGATCGCGAAGGTGCCGTCATAACTCAGTACAACCTTCTTTGTCGGGCAATCTATCTGGGCATGGTTCCAAGTAAGCCATGTCATGCCCAGAACCAGGTCGAAGTCCGGCAACCTCAAGACCGTAGCCGGGGCCTCGAGCGTCGGACCATCAATAGTCACCTTTAGGAGGCACTTAGCAGAAGCTATGACCTCCGTCCCGTTGGGAAGACACACCCTCCTGACGACTCTCGAATAATTCCTGACTCCTTCTAGTCCCCTTACAAACTCCTCGGAGACGAAATTGTGCTATGCCCCCGTATCCACCAAGGTGTGGGAAGGTTTGCCGCACACCATAACTATTCATGTTTATTTAAGTATGGTTAGGTAATTGGGCCTATGGTTTCCTTTCCTAGTATGCTCCTGTTGTTTGTTATTTCAAAGATTACAAAAGTAAACAACGTAAAATTACTAGCATACCTGCAATCACCCTGCCCGGGTCCCGAGGTGGAGCCAAGTCTAGAGCATACACATGCTCCCTCTCTTGCCTCTGATCTCTGCCCTGGAAACCACATCCTCTTCCACGACATCGTCCTGCAAACTGCTGAGCGGGCGGGGCATCCTGTGGTGCCAGTAGAGGTGCCCCTCTCATAGGGTTGTTCCTCCGAATGTGCCCTACCTGATGACAGTTATAGCACTCGGGCGGGGGAAGTGCCACACCCCCGGGCCTCTGTACCTCCCGCATCTGAAGAGGTTAAGGGGCCAATACCACCGGCTCCGTCGGCTCCTGTCTCACCTCTTGGTGGGGTTCTGTTGGATTTTGTTACCACAATAACCTTAATTTGAAGAAGTTCCCCTAAAACTAAGGTGAATTGTAGTTGTATTTGATGGTGTTTGTTTAGATGTGTTTGCAAGATACAATTGCCAAGTGTAGACCAATGCCAGTCTACAATAAGTCACCACACACAGGACCATACAATGTAATCCCTCATTGTGTGATCTATGGTGTTGAGTCATGTGTAGCCTCTCTATTGAGACACACTTCCTTTTCAAGCACTAAGGGCATGCGAGAAAAGTTGGATGTTGATTATAATGAAGAAATCATGTTTTCAGATTTTCAGAGAAATTCTCTAAGTGTTTTTCTCGAGTACTATGTTTTGTACTCGAGAAGGACTAAAGCTTGTTCTCGAGTGAGGTTTGTTGTACTCGAGTAGAAGTTGTTTGTTCTCGAGTAAAAGAAGCTGTTCTCGAGAAGTCATTCTTCTTCTCGAGTAGAAGTTGTCTGTTCTCGAGTAACAGAAGCTGTTCTCGAGAAGTCATTCTTCTTCTCGAGTAGAAGTTGTCTGTTCTCGAGTAACAGAAGCTGTTCTCGAGAAGTCATTCTTCTTCTCGAGTAGAAGTTGTCTGTTCTCGAGTAACAGAAGCTGTTCTCGAGAAGTCATTCTTTTTCTCGAGTAGAAGTTGTCTGTTCTCGAGTAACAGAAGTTGTTCTCAAGAAGTCATTCTTCTTCTAGAGAAGTCTAGTCTGTTCTCAAGTAATAGAAGCAGTTCTCAAGAAGTCATTCTTCTTCTCGAGAAATGCTGTAGTAGAATTTGAACTGCAAATTTCGTTGATCGGATTTCGTCGAACGCAGTCTGCCAGATTTCATCGATCGGATTTTGTCGAACGCAGTTCGCCAGATTTCATCGAACGTAGATCAGAATTCTTCGATCGGAAATCCAAGTTAGTAGATCTGATTTTCGTCGATCTGAGTTCCAAACTCGTCGAGCACAGTTTGACGATCAAATTTTGAAGATCTGATTTTCGATCGAGATTTAGATTTATTCGAAGTCTATCTCTCGGGAAATAATCATCCTCTCGAGAAACGCAGTTACAGACTCTGAAGGTAAAAAAAAGACCGGATTTCAATTTCAGTATCAAGTTTAGAAAGTTTGATCCTTGTGGATCATTCCTTAATAGTAATTAGACAGTTGAGAAAGTTCTATAAAAGGTCTTGTCAGAATCGACAAACCCTAAGTAGAATACAAAATATTCTAAGTATTCTGAATCAAAAATTCACTTTATAAATCGAGAGTCGTAGCTATTCATTGTCATTCTTGCCGATACGCTTAATCCAAAGATTCAGAGCAAGTGATTCAAAGATAAAGATATTCTACAATGGACAGATTCTCTCCTTGATCTTGTTGAGTCCAGAATTTTCACATCCAGAGATCTAGCCGAGTATTCTCCAAATTAATTCTGACAAAGCCTCAAAGTTCAAGGAAGAAGAAAGACTGAAGTTTTCAGATCTGAGAAATTATTGTGTGTATTTATTTATATTCGTTTTATTCTTGTAGGAGATTCTTCTCCGAGTGTTGGAGCTTTGTTCTCCGAGTTATTTGTAGGAAGTTTTCTCTTCCGAGTGTAGATCCTATTTTTGGGATCGAGTTGTAGGAACTTTGTTCCGAGTGGTAGGATTGTTTTCAATCCGAGATTAGTGGAGTAGTCGAGTCTAGTGTGTTACTAGATCGGTGAGGTGGAAAGTGGATGCACCCAAGGTTGGAGAACCACTATAACTCTTGGTGTCGTCAGTGAATGCTTGGTTATTTTTCTGTACATCGCTTGCTAAATTTTTATTCCGCAAAAAGATGCACAACTCACCTATTCACCCCCTCTAAGTGATTTAGGTAGACAACTTAAACATTTTCAATTGGTATCAAAGCGAGTTTGTTCATCAAAAGGTTAACACCTTGAACAAGATCCTCTTCTAGTTGTCAAGAGACTTTCAAGCATGGACAGATTCAAGGACTCCACTAAGCTTCCAGTGTGCAATAAGACAAACTTTCTCATGTGGAAAGGAAGAGTAAAGTTCTTCATGGAAGCTGTTGACCCCCGCATCTTCATGATAGTGGAAGAAGGCACTCATGTGCCTATGATCTCTTCCATTATTGATCCTATTAAGAAGGTGTAAAGAAACTGATGGACCTCGACAGGGACGAGATTGCACTTGCCTCTCTTGACAATAAAGCCAAAAACATCATCGCAAGTACAGTCGATGACTCTATGTTGCAGAACCTCATTCACTGCAATTCTGGCAAGGAAATGTGACAGTCTCTAATCATCTTGATGGAAGAGTAAGGGATGATAGAAGATCCCTTCTGAATCAGAAGTATGAGGCCTTCAAGCAAGGCCCCAGGGAAGCAATTACCGACACATGTGAAAACTTTTTCAAAATCGTCAATGGCCTAAGGAACTACGGCCGAGTGTTCACAAATGGTGAACTAAATGACATGTTCCTGAGATCCGTGACAAAGGAATGAGACAACAAAATATGTGCCATCAGGGAATTTGGGAGATTAGCAGAAACTGACCCTCAGATCCTCTTCGAGAAGCTTATGTCCTATAAGCTTCAAATCAATACGAGAAAAGCTGAAGAAGATGCCAGCAAATCTTCATCAATGGATAAGTCTGTTGCACTGAAGGCAAACAGCTCAAGAAAGGCCAAAGATGCATCTATTGCTTTCACTCAAGAAGACTATGAAGAAGAAGACTCAGAGCCAAGCACCTCAGGCTCAAAGCTATCTGATGGAGAGTTCTTCCTACTCTCCCAACAATTCAGGAAGTTTCTTAGCAATAAGAAACAAATGAGAGAAAATGATTCCTCATTCAAAAGATCACGTCACGGCGGTGACTATCAAAAGAAAAGTCAAACATCTGACATGTATAAATCTAAACCGAACAAATATGTTTCATCTAACGTTGTTTTCTACTATTGTAATAAGTCAAGGCATATAAGTACTGACTGTCCTCACAAGAAGGAGGGTGGAAAGAGAGAAGAGCACAAGTCCTCTCACCGCAAGAGGAAGGAAAAGAGCCTCATCGCAAAGAAGCAGAAGACCCTCAGTGACACTAACTCGTCTGAGTCCAGTGATGATGAAGATGCCCAGTTCGGGCTCATGGCTCATTCTGATGAAGAAGGACAAGTCCCCCAATTCCATGGGGAGGTAAATTCTCACACACTTCTTTATGACTCAGATATTGTCTCAAGTGGTCATGATGGCTATTCTTTTGGGGAGGATGATTCTGAATTAGTAAATCAGTATCAAGTCTTGTTGACTGCATTTGACAAATGCCGGAAGGTGGTCAAATCGCAATCAAGAGAGATTGTATCCCTCAAAGAGGTGGAATCTAATCTGAGGGAGGAGATTGAAAAATTGACTCCTCTCAGAGATGAAGTTCAATCTTTGAAGGAGAAACTTAAAGACTCCACTGAGTTAATAAATCATAAGGAGTTACTCCTAGGCGAGCTGGAAGCAAAGCTGGTCATTGAACGAAAATTGGTTGAAAGCCTCTCCAAGCCTACAACTATGCTTCCACTCACTGATGGGGTGGCTCCCTCCGAGAAAAATAGCAGTGTAGGACATGAAGCTGCCAAAGGTAAAGGCAAGGCTATTCTACGCCAAACTGTTTTAAAAAGGCAGTCACTTTACAAAATTATGGTCCTTACATTCTTGGACCAAATGAGAAGAAGACACCAAAAGGAAAGCCTGTTGTAAAGAATAAAAAGGAGGTGCAAAAACTGTGTGAGTGCCATCATCATGAGGCCTCTACCTCCAGATCCACTGCCCCTGCTAGACCCCACGTTCAAAAGGTCAAGCAGGAGACTTGGAAGAGAAACAACAGATTTGACTGTTGGTGTTGTGGAAAAGTTGGTCACTTTGCTGTGGATTGCTAGCATAATCCTAGAAATTATGAAACTCCTCAAGTTAATAATACGAGGCAGACCACTCATAATGTTAACACTTCTAGGGGAGTATGCTAACAAGAGACCTAGGACCCAAACTTTTTTGGGTTCCTAAGGGATTCTAAAGTTGTGGAAGTAGGTATGTCCAAAAGCCAACAAAACTCCTATCTGGCAAATGGACAAGAAGAAGTTCCAGGAAATCGCTTGGAACTAGAAGATTTAAAAAGGTGCTGATGAAAGTTTGACAACAAATCAACTGAAGAAGAGTTTGTCCTGAATTGGTTGAGGGGGAGCTTCTAGCTAAAACCTCTCTCCAAAAAGACCTCAGAGGTGATTGCGATCTCAGTGAGGATGAGGCTATGATTGAGTCCTTTGCCCTGTCCCCTATTAAATATATCAGAAAGGGGGAGAGGGAGAGATGAGAAGAAAATGAAAGAGAAAAATACAGGGATGAATGAAGCTGTCAGCAAGGGGAGAAATGCATCGGTAACCCCTTAATAAATGTAAGGCAATGCATTTTTTCTCTTCTCTTTACATTTTTTCTCCATGCAATTCAACTTAGTATATGGGGTTCTGACTTCTTCAAATAGGGGAGAAATGCATCGGTACCACAATAACCTTGATTTGAAGAAGTTCCCCTAAAACTTAGGTGAATTATAGTTGTATTTGATGTTGTTTGTTTAGATGTATTTGCAGGATACAATTGCCAAGTGTAGACCAATATTAGTCTACAATGAGTCACCAAACACAGGACCACACAATGTAATCCCTCATTGTGTGATCTATGGTGTTGACTAATGTGTAGCCTATCTATTGGGACACACTTTCTTTTCAAGCACTAAGTGTATGAGAGAAAAGTTGGATGCTGATTATAATGAAGAAATCATGTTTTCAGATTTTCAGAGAAATTCTCTAAGTATTTTTCTCGAGTACTATGTTTTGTACTCGAGAATGACTAAAGCTTGTTCTCGAGTGAGGTTTCTTGCACTCGAGTAGAAGTTGTCTGTTCTCGAGTAACAGAATATGTTCTCGAGAAGTCATTCTTCTTCTCGAGTAGAAGTTATCTGTTCTCGAGTAACAAAAGCTATTCTCGAGAAGCCATTCTTCTTCTCGAGTAGAAGTTGTCTGTTCTCAAGTAACAGAAGCTGTTCTCGAGAAGTCATTCTTCTTCTCGAGTAGAAGTTGTCTGTTCTCGAGTAATAAAAGGTCTTCTCAAGAAGTCATTCTTCTTCTCGAGTAGAAGTTATCAGTTCTCGAGTAACAAAAGCTGTTCTCGACAAGTCATTCTTCTTCTCGAGTATAAGTTGCCTGTTCTCGAGTAACAGAAGTTGTTCTCAAGAAGTCATTCTTCTTCTCGAGAAGTCCAGTCTATTCTCGAGTAACAGAAGCAGTTCTCGAGAAGTCATTCTTCTTCTCGAGAAATGCTGGAGTAGATTTTGAACTGCATATTTCGTCGATCGGATTTTTCGAACGCAGTACGCCAGATTTCATCGATCGGATTTCGTCGAACGCAGTCCGCCAGATTTCGTCGAACATAGATCAGAATTCATCGATCGAAAATCAAAATTAATAGATCTGATTTTCGTCAATCTGAGTTCCAAACTCGTCAAGCAGAGTTCGACGATCAAATTTTGAAGATCTGATTTTCGATCGGGATTTAGATTTATTTGAAGTCTATCTCTCGAGAAATAATCATCCTCTCGAGAAACGCAGTTGCAGACTCTGAAGGTCAAAACAGAAAGACAAGATTTCAAATTCAGTATCAAGTTTAGAATGTTTGATCCTTGTGGATCATTCCTTAATGGTAATTAGACCGTTGAGAAAGGTCTATAAAAGGTCTTGTCAGAATCGACAAACCTTAAGTAGAATACAAAATATTCTAAATATTCTGAATCGAAAATTCACTTTCTAAATCGAGAGCTGTCGTTGTTCATCGCCATTCTTGCCGATACACTTTCGATCCAGAGATTCAGAGCAAGTGATTCAAAGATCAAGATATTCTACAATCGACAGATTCTCTCCTTAATCTTTCTGAGTCCAGAATTTTCAGCTTCAGAGATCTAGCCGCATCTTCTCCAAATCAATTCTAACAGAGCCTCAAAGTTTAAGGAAGAAGAACAGCTGAAGTTTTCAGATCTGAGAAATTACTATGTGTATTTCTTTATATTCATTTTATTCTTGTAGGAGATTCTTCTCCGAGTGTAGGAGGTTTATTCTCTGAGTTATTTATAGGAAGTTTTCTCTTCCGAGTGTAGATCCTGTTTTTGGGATCAAGTTGTAGGAACTTTGTTCCGAGTGGTAGGATTGTTTTCAATCCGAGATTAGTGTAGTAGTCGAGTCTAGTGCGTTGCTAGATCGGTGAGGTGGAAAGTGGATGTACCCAAGGTTGGGGAACCACTATAACTTTTGGTGTCATCTGTGAATGCTTGATTATTTTTCTGTGCATCGCTCGCTAAATTTTTATACCGCAAAAAGGCGCACAACTCACCTATTCACCCCTCTCTAGGTGATTTAGGTAGACAACTTAAACATTTTCAGGTTTGTCCTCTGCCCTTCTCTCATCAGCAAAGTGGCCCCTCCGCTGATCATTCCTACCTCCCTGACCCTGATCCTTAGTTGGCCTCTTCCGGCCTCGAGTCGTGTGCCAAACAGCCTCCATCCTCTTTGCCATCTCCTGAATCTGAGGTATAGGTCCGTCGGATACAAACAGAAGAGCCTCTCTCAGGTCCTCTTGAAGGCCCTTATAAAACCTCATGGTATACCCCGCTTCGTCCAGTTGATAGGAGTTCGCAAACCAGGCTAAGTGATTGAACTCCCGGTGGTACTCCAGCCCCGTCATGTTTCCCTGCCTCAGCTGCAGGAACCTGTCTTCCAGTTCATCTCTTGCCGACCGTGGGACGAAGTGCTCCAACAGTGCGGCCCTGAACTCCTCCCAAGTGATCTCAGTAACCTCCTGATCTGCAAATGTCGTATCTAGAAGTGTCTTCCACCATCTCTTGGCATGAGACTCCAAGCAGCAGACCACCAGAGGTACCCTCTCCTCCCACGGGCATCGTATCCCAGTCAGCATCTCAAACATGATATCAAGCCACTCTTCCTTCCGTACAGCAGACTCCGTCCCAATGTATGATGGGGGGAGAGTACCGAGAAGATGCTCAATGAATTGGCCCCCCGGGTTCGGCTGCGGAGCCAGAGCCTGCTAGGCCCTGAAGACCTCTGGAATAGCCGTTAGAGTCTGCTCCATCTCCGACTGTAGAAATGGAGTGGGAGCCGGTAGAGGTGGTGCAACATTCAGAGTTTGTTGGGCTCCGCCTAGCGGTGTAGGATGGGCCGGGGGTTGCATAACAAAGGTCAATTGTTAGAAATTTCACCCAAACTTAGTTAAAAGTGAACAATTACATGTGATCCCCCATATGGGCACACCACAGCTTCCGCTGCTTAGTTTGTCCCCAAACTAAACTCAAGCGGGGGTGACCTAGGGTTAGTGGACTTCTACTCTTTTGATCAAGGTTTTCCTCTGATACCAGTTTGTAAGACTCATCTTTTTTTTGCAAAATCAACCAGGCCTTATGCCTAGAACCGCCGCTTTTCGGAGACACCAACACACCCGGGAAGGTCGTCACTACAAAATGCCAATCATGTCGGTCATACCGATCGCAGAAGATTAGAATAAATATAAGAGTAAAATGAAACTCAATGCTGGTCCACCAAAAATCACATGAATATAAATAAATCTCTAAGAAGGGAGAGTCCACGGTAACAATAAATCAAGTACTAATAACAAGGGATCATGCTCGATACATCATGATCCTCACTACAAGTCACTCATCGCGGAAGCAAATCTGTAGAAACTACCAATGATTAGTATTCACTATCCCTGTAGTGTGAACTCTCGTGCTAGACTGTCCTTTCTCCAAGCGCACCGACTTTAGGGCTGCATCTCCTAGTTCGGCTTCACGATCCACTAAAATGATTTGGTCAACGACCGTTAGTCTAAAAGACTAAGTCCTATCATCCCCCACCCCTCTCCCGTGGCTCCTAGGCACCAAGCGGGGAGAAGGAAAGGGAAGGTAATTAAGGTGGAGAGTAACAAGAGAAAGCAGGTGACGACAAAACTAGTCTAACTGAGTATAAAATTACAGCAAGTATAAGTAAGAAAATAGTTGGTAAGCAATATGAGTATACACATGATCAAGGTGAGCAAGTAAAGTATAGGAAGGTAAACTAAGTAAGTAACCATGACCTATAGGAATGCCCATACAAACTTATAGACCAAGGGGTCATTTTGCAAGGCCTATTATATAAAGAGTCTCATACCAATTTCTACAATAGGTATCAAGGGTTATATGCTATGACATGCAAGTATGCTATGTTAAGAACATACAAGTGCAACACACACACCCGACTCTGTGTGCACAGACCTTTAGTTCCCCCTTTCTGGAGCCTAACCTCCCATGATACCTCCGTAGCGGCAAACGGAAGCAGTGGGTCGGGCCTCGCCCACCACTAAACCTGTATCAACACTACCAGTCAGACCTATCGTACGCCTCAATGTTGGTGCACTAAGCGGAGCTCCTACGTACTCTTATTGGTTGCCGCACCGGACTTTATTTGGCTAAGTGCTAGACCACACTTGCCGAGTCAACGTATTGGTGTCGGTGCGACGACCCTCCAATACCGAAGACCCACCACCTTATACTTATGCACATGCAACATTAATGTATTTCCCACCGAGCGAAAGCTCCCCGGACAATCCCGTTCTTCACAAATATCTACCGAGCCAAAGCTCCCCGTGTAACACCTCAGCTGCAGGAACCTGTCTTCCAGTTCATCTCTTGCCGACCGTGGGACGAAGTGCTCCAACAGTGCGGCCTTGAACTCCTCCCAAGTGATCTCAGTAACCTCCTGATCTGCAAATGTCGTATCTAGAAGTGTCTTCCACCATCTCTTGGCATGAGACTCCAAGCAGCAGACCACCAGAGGTACCCTCTCCTCCCACGGGCATCGTATCCCAGTCAGCATCTCAAACATGATATCAAGCCACTCTTCCTTCCGTACAGCAGACTCCGTCCCAATGTATGATGGGGGGAGAGTACCGGGAAGATGCTCAATGAATTGGCCCCCCGGGTTCGGCTGCGGAGCCAGAGCCTGCTAGGCCCTGAAGACCTCTGGAATAGCCGTTAGAGTCTGCTCCATCTCCGACTGTAGAAATGGAGTGGGAGCCGGTAGAGGTGGTGCAACATTCAGAGTTTGTTGGGCTCCGCCTAGCGGTGTAGGATGGGCCGGGGGTTGCATAACAAAGGTCAATTGTTAGAAATTTCACCCAAACTTAGTTAAAAGTGAACAATTACATGTGATCCCCCATATGGGCACACCACAGCTTCCGCTGCTTAGTTTGTCCCCAAACTAAACTCAAGCGGGGGTGACCTAGGGTTAGTGGACTTCTACTCTTTTGATCAAGGTTTTCCTCTGATACCAGTTTGTAAGACTCATCTTTTTTTTGCAAAATCAACCAGGCCTTATGCCTAGAACCGCCGCTTTTCGGAGACACCAACACACCCGGGAAGGTCGTCACTACAAAATGCCAATCATGTCGGTCATACCGATCGCAGAAGATTAGAATAAATATAAGAGTAAAATGAAACTCAATGCTGGTCCACCAAAAATCACATGAATATAAATAAATCTCTAAGAAGGGAGAGTCCACGGTAACAATAAATCAAGTACTAATAACAAGGGATCATGCTCGATACATCATGATCCTCACTACAAGTCACTCATCGCGGAAGCAAATCTGTAGAAACTACCAATGATTAGTATTCACTATCCCTGTAGTGTGAACTCTCGTGCTAGACTGTCCTTTCTCCAAGCGCACCGATTTTAGGGCTGCATCTCCTAGTTCGGCTTCACGATCCACTAAAATGATTTGGTCAACGACCGTTAGTCTAAAAGACTAAGTCCTATCATCCCCCACCCCTCTCCCGTGGCTCCTAGGCACCAAGCGGGGAGAAGGAAAGGGAAGGTAATTAAGGTGGAGAGTAACAAGAGAAAGCAGGTGACGACAAAACTAGTCTAACTGAGTATAAAATTACAGCAAGTATAAGTAAGAAAATAGTTGGTAAGCAATATGAGTATACACATGATCAAGGTGAGCAAGTAAAGTATAGGAAGGTAAACTAAGTAAGTAACCATGACCTATAGGAATGCCCATACAAACTTATAGACCAAGGGGTCGTTTTGCAAGGCCTATTATATAAAGAGTCTCATACCAATTTCTACAATAGGTATCAAGGGTTATATGCAATGAATATGCTATGACATGCAAGTATGCTATGTTAAGAACATACAAGTGCAACACACACACCCGACTCTGTGTGCACAGACCTTTAGTTCCCCCTTTCTGGAGCCTAACCTCCCATGATACCTCCGTAGCGGCAAACGGAAGCAGTGGGTCGGGCCTCGCCCACCACTAAACCTGTATCAACACTACCAGTCAGACCTATCGTACGCCTCAATGTTGGTGCACTAAGCGGAGCTCCTACATACTCTTATTGGTTGCCGCACCGGACTTTATTTGGCTAAGTGCTAGACCACACTTGCCGAGTCAACGTATTGGTGTCGGTGCGACGACCCTCCAATACCGAAGACCCACCACCTTATACTTATGCACATGCAACATTAATGTATTTCCCACCGAGCGAAAGCTCCCCGGACAATCCCGTTCTTCACAAATATCTACCGAGCCAAAGCTCCCCGTGTAACACCTCCCCTGTAATGACCGTATAATATGGGTCCGGCCGGGGCCCCACAACATACGGACGTCACAACTTTAGTATTATAAGTTGATATAGCTACCCACACTCAAAACACTTTGCACAACACAACGGAAACACAAGCAAGACTAGAAGTTATCCACTACTACAAGAGTAATAAAAGACGGCCTTCTGGCCTTACAACATAAGAGAGTTCAAACTCAAAAAATACAACAGTCATGAAAGTGCATAACACTCCTAGTCTACCTCGGCATGCAAGCCGGACAACATGAGTCTCAAACATACAACATCATATAAGTAGAGCCACAAAAGGGAGAAACACTTCATGAGGCTTAGGCCTTTCTGGCCGGCGATCTAGCTCCTGCTTGCGATCCTTGCCCTGTAGAAATTATTAGTAACGTGGGTCAGCAAAGGCTGACCTCAAACTGTGTAACAACACATCTCCTCCCGGCCGCCCCTAATTGACCCCGTGGTACTCCTCCAACCTGCAAGTTAGCACTTCGTATGCAATAATCATAAGCAAGAAAAACAACTACAAAAACAGGCTTGGATGTCACACACATCATACATGTTCTCTACTGGTTGAGCATATAATAAAAAGGGGTCTACTTATGCAACATGTATGCAACAACCCGGGATTCCCCCAAGGCACCCTATCTCGTATGCATCTAGCACATCATCACATCACATGAGTACTCATCGTTTCCCCATTGACATAAAGCCTCAAACAAAGGGGGAGACATAATTCCCCCCAACGGCACACAAGCCGCCACATGGAACTCTTGCCTAGGCCCCACCCGCTCAAGGTCTTAGACCCGGGCTTGCCTGCAAGCTCTGATGTCTCTTGTCAGAATTCCAACAAACACAAACTGACCGATTCTAAGAAGCCTTGCCGGACCCCACCCACTCATGGCCTCATTGCCCGGGCTTGCCCCATGCTTGGCATTCTCGTCAGTCTCATAGAAGGGGACTAGTCTCGTCGGGACACCCTCCATACATGACGTGAACGTCACGGGATAGCCAGCCGACCACGGAGACATAGCCACGCCTTGGCACATCACAAACCAAGACAATTCCACCCTAGTCTCTCATTTGTACTGCAACGTTCCCGCGCACTAAGGAAACCATCTACCACAAATGCGGAGCTAACCTTGTCCACCAAGGAAACCATCTACCGCCATTGAGGAGCTAACCTTGTCCGGTTCCAACTACATGTACTCACTTGAGACAAAGGGGAAAAACACCACCACATCACAGATGACATCTTACCGCAACGAAATCTCTACGAATCCTTAAAGTTCGTATGCAAAATCACCGAGTCGGACTAACGATCGCCACTACAGCTTCACCCAGCATGCCTAATCCACTAACGGAGCGGATTTCTAATGCAAAACATGCCGGGGACGGACTCAATCGACCCGGAGGTTTCTCTTGAACCTTGGCGACCCAAAACCCCTCTCATTTGAGTGTTTGGTGCCCAAAACTAGAAAAGAAAATGATGCTAAGACATGCATCCTAAAACCGAGAGGAGAAGTGTCGTTACCTTCCGACTCCTCTTCCTAGCCATGGCAAAAATAGTCGGATGAAAACCTTCGCAAAGCTCTAGCCTCCACGGATCTGAACACGGCTCGCGATTTGGAGCACTGAAGCCTCTCCTACAGCACAAACCCTCCTTCTCCTTCTTCCTTGCTCTCACTTCTCTCTAGAACTTTAGTAAGAGAAAGCTTGGAGAAGAATGAGGGTTTCCAACCCTATTCTCGGACTTAACTCCCTAAGAGATGTCCTGAACCATCAGATCCCAAAATAAGGGAAAGAATGTCCACGATCCGTCTGAAAAAATAAAACACCTGGGCCGAACACGGCCTGGAACACGCCCGTGTCCAGGGCCGTGTTCCTCATTTGCCGTCTCAAATCGATGCGCCTGGAACAGCACACGGGCATTCGACACGCCCGTGTTCGACCTGACACGCCCGTGTCCCGACTGACACGGCCGTGTGGTCGGCCGTGTATCTCCATCGACACAGCCCCAAAAACAACCTGAGAAGGACACGGCCTGGGACACGCCCGTGTCCCATGCCGTGTGCGAAGTCTCGACACTCGTCGATAGCCTTTGTGTCGACACCGCGGAAGAACGTCGAGCGAAGTTCGTCGACCATGTGGGACACGCCCTGTGACACGCCCGTGTCACAGGCCGTGTGCCCCTGTCTCGACACTCGACACTCGTCAAGTGAACTTCGTCGAGTGGACTCTCGACACTCGACTGACACGGCCTTGGACACGCCCGTGTCCTAGGCCGTGTGCCTTGTCTCGACACATCGTCGAGCGAAAATCGTCGACTCCCCGGACCGATCGTCGACACGGGCTCGACACGCCCTGAGACACGCCCGTGTCTCAGGTCGTATGCCTTGTCTCGACACATCGTCGAGCGAAATTCGTCGACCTCTCGACCAAAACGTCGATTGGATCCCGACACGCCCTGGGACACGCCCGTGTCCCAGGCCGTGTGCCCCCTGCCAGAAACCAAACTTGGTCAGAAAACGCTGGTCGACCCTCTCTCAAATTTTGGGGTGTTACAACTCTTCCCCCTTAACCGAATTTCGTCCCGAAATTACAAAGCAAAAGGGAACTCAAAATAAATGGTACCTGAATTGAAGAGCTCTGGATACTCTTCTAGCATGGCTTGTTCTCGCTCCCAAGAGAACTCCTCACGACCGCAGTTGTCCCATCGGACTTTCACGAGTTTAACCTCTTTATTCCGCAACTGCCGAGTCTCTGAATCCTCTATAGCAATTGGAAGGACTCGCGTCCTCAAGTCTTCCTCAATCAGCACCGATGCCGGCTCGATCACCACACTAGCCTCCACCAAGGCTTTCCTCAAGACGGAGACATGGAAGACGGCATGCAATCCACTCAGCTCCGCGGACAACGACAACCGATTGGCTGCTTCTCCCACCCGTTCAACAACTTCAAAAGGCCCCAAAAACCTTGGACTCAACTTCTTGAGTCGGCGAATTCCGTGAGACGCCTTTGAACGGTTTGATCTTCAAATAGACCCAATTGCCTACCACAAATTCCAACTTCCTATGACGAGCATTAAAGTATTTTGCTTGTCGGTCTTGCGCCACCTTCATACGCTCTTGAATGGTCCGCACCAACCCACAGGCGTCAACTACCACCTCTTTTCCTAAAATTTTGGTGTCTCCCGCCTCTGTCCAAGACATCGGTGTTCGACACCGTCTCCCATACAAAGCTTCGTATGGTGCCATTTTTATACTTGCTTGATAACTGTTATTGTACGCGAATTCCACCATGAAGAGGTGATCCTCCCATTTCTTGCCGAAGTCAAGAATGCACATTCTCAGCATATCCTCCATAGTACGGTTCGTTCTCTCGGTTTGCCCGTCCGTTTGAGGATGGAATGCCGTACTGAACTTTAGCTTCGTGCCCAAGCTCTTCTAAACCAATCTCCAGTCCTTGGACGTAAACCGTCCATCTCGATCGCTAACTATACTCTTAGGAATCTCATACAGTCGCACAATGTTGCAAACAAATAACTCCACCAGCTTCTCCACGATGTCCTATTTCCGATTTGGAATGAAGTGGGCCGTCTTGGTTAAGCGGTCCATGATCACCCAAATAGCATCATTACCCTGTTGCGATCTACTCAACCCATGTACAAAATCCATGGAGATGTCATCAAATTTCCATTCAGGGATTGGAAGGGGCTTCAGGAACCCGCCCGGTTTCTGACATTCGGCCTTCACCAAGGCACAAGTTTGGCAACGATTCACATACAAAGCTACGTCCCGCTTCAGCCCCGGCCACCAAAAGGATTTCTTCATATCCAAGTACATCTTTGTACTGCCCGGGTGAATGTAGTACTTTGTGAAGTGAGCCTCAAACATTAACCCCTCACGGAGTTTGCCGAACTGCGGTATACAAATCCTTTTGTCCTTCCTCAGAATCCCATCACTCATCTCCCAGGCGCTGCTCTCGCCCTTTTGAGCCTCTAATACAAAAGGTTGAAACTCCACATCCAACCGAGTCGCTTCTCGAATGAGATCGGACAAGTCGTTCTGTATTTCAATCCAGTTCAACCGAGCCACGCTGGACTCGCCTCTCGCAACACATTCCAAACCAAGGGACTCTCATTCCCGTACCAACCGCTCATCATGAGCTTCGATCCAATTCCCTTGCCCCGAGTACTTTCTACTCAAGGCATCCGCCACCACGTTGGCTTTTCCTAGCGTATACTGAATCACCACCTCGTAGTCTCCAAGAAACTCAACCCACCTGCGTTGCCGCATGTTCAAGTCCTTTTGATCCAAGAGATACTTCAGGCTTTTATGATCCGTGAAGATCTCCACTTTTGCACCATACACATAATGTCGCCATATTTTCAATGCAAAAATTACCGCCGCCAGCTCCAAGTTATGGATGGGGTAATTCCTCTCATGAGGCTTCAGCTGTCTAGACCCAAAAGCTATCACTTTGCCATGTTGCACCAAGACGCAACCCAAACCGCAACTGATGCGTCACTAAAGATCTGAAATCCCTCGGTCCCTTGCGGTAGACTTAGGATTGGAGCCATCATCAGTCTCTCCTTCAGTGCTTCAAATGCTTGACTGCACTCTTGAGTCCACACAAACTTGTGATCTTTATGAATGAGTGAGGTGAGGGGTAGAGCTACCCGCGAGAAATTTTCCACGAATCTCCTATAGTACCCAGCTAGTCCAAGAAAACTTCGGACTTCCGCCACGGTCCTCAAAACCAGCCAATCTCTGATGGATTCCACTTTTGTTGGATCCACTGCCACCCCATCCCCACTAATCACGTGGCCCAAAAATGCCACCTTCTCTAACCAGAACTCGCACTTTGAGAACTTTGCATACAATTGATTCTCTCTCAACACTTGCAAGACCACTCTCAAGTGGGTCTCATGCTTCACTTCCGATTTGGAATACACCAAGATGTCGTCAATGAAGACAACCACAAAAGAATCCAAGTATTCCCGAAATACCCGATTCATCAGATCCATGAACACAGATGGTGCGTTCGTCAGCCCGAACGACATCACCGTAAACTCAAAGTGTCCATACCTTGTACCAAAGGCAGTCTTGGGGATGTCCTTGTCCCTAATTCGCAACTGATAATAGCCTGACTTCAAGTCCAATTTGGAGTACACCACCGACCCCACCAACTGGTCGAACAAGTCATCTATCCGAGGAATCAGATACTTATTCTTAACGGTCAATTTATTCAGCTCTCGGTAGTCTATGCACAGCCGCATACTACCATCTTTCTTCTTTACAAAAAACACCGGCGCGCTCCACGTCGAAGAGCTGTGTCTGATATACCCTTGCTCCAACAGTTCCTGTAACTGTACTTTGAGTTCCGCCAACTCCTTTGGTGCCATCCTAAACGGAGGACGTGACACCGGCCTAGCCTCCGGCACTAACTCGATCGAGAAATCGATCTCCCTCTGAGGAGGCGCTCCAGGAAGTTCATCCGGAACCACATCCTTGAACTCTGCCACTACGGGCACTTCCTCAATAGACAGCTGGGAGAGACGAACCTCCAATATCGCTACAAGCGCTACACCACCCTGGTTAACCGCCCGCATCAGCTACATGACCGAAATCAGGGAACAGCCCACTCCGCAAAGGCCCTCAAATTTGACCTTCGCCTGCCCTTTGCTCTTTAGGGTCACTACCTTAGATAGACAATCAATACTGGTGCGCTGCTTTGCAAGCCAGTACATGCCCAAAATGACATCGAACTCAACCAATGGCAAAATCGCTGCCACCAAAATGAAGTCGACTCCGTCCAGCTCCCAACAGATGCGCCCTTTGGCCCCGGTGGTCATGGATGACCCATTAGGCATGCACACTTTCAGCTTCGCGTCCGTCGAGAAAGACTCAACTCCTATTCTCCGGATGAAGCTCTCCGCGAGAAAGGAGTGCGATGCTCCCGTATCGAACAATATCCTAGCGGGGTATCCGGAAACTAATACGAATCCTACAACATAGACATCACACAAAAAGTCTAACAGTATGAAGCACAAAATTTAAACTTAAATTTTCTTCATACCTGTCACCACATCGGTTTGGCGGATCGCTTCTTGCTGTCCAAGGTTGTAAGCCCTTGGTTGCACCGGTTGGAACCGAGAAGCGCTTGACTCCGCCATCTTCCCTTTCTCTGCGGCACTGGGGCCGGAGCGTACAGTCTGCTCCTGTCTTGCCTCTTGCTCCGCTCCTCCTTGAGGACAAATACGAGCTACGTGCCCCACCTTACCGCAGTTGTAGCACGTCGGCGGTCCCCTAGAGTGAGAACCTCTAGGCGTCCACTTGCTCTTCTCACCGGATCTGGAAGTGTGAGGCTTCTTCCTCCACCTACTCCCTTCAGACTTCCCCTGAGATTGGGGAGGCTTCCCTTTCCCTTGCTTGGGAGTGAAACCCTTACGACGCTGGGTTCGCTCCAGATCACTCTCCAACATCTTGACAGCCTCAACTAACTCATTGAAACCATCTCTCTTCATGGAAATGAGGGGTTGCCTCAGGTTCTCCCTCAGCCCCTGATAGAAGAGATTATCCCTATCTACATCATCTGTCATCGTCGTTCCCGCATAATGACCCAAACGGGTGAACTCCTGCACATACTCGTCCACCGTCTTGTCCCGCTACATTAAGTGCAGGAACTGCCTCTGAAGTGCCAACCATGTAGAAACGGGAATGTACCTCTTTAGAAAAGCATCCCCAAACTCCTCCACCGACAGGATGCGTCCAGGGAACTGGCGGCTGCTATGGCTCACCCACCACAACTTGGCGTCTCCTTCCAACATGAACGCCGCATACTCAGATTTCTTTTCTTCTGGCATCTCTGCCGCCCTCAAAATCTCTTGAATGCGAACCCACCAATCCTCCACATCCGTTGGCGTACCAACTCCCTTGAACGACGGGGGATGGAAGCTTAGGAAATACTTCATGTGTCGGTCTCCATGTCCGACAACCACCCCTTCCGCCAAAGGCTCCACTCGCCTGGCCTCTCCGCCTGGCACGGCCGTCGTCGTGTCTGGTGTAGCAGGGGTTGCTACCTGCGCTGCCACTACAGCTTGGGCTGCCACCATCGCTTATGCAAGCATGCGGCAGAAGTCGGCCAGGTTTACACCCGTGCCCAAAAGACCTGGAGCAGTAGCACTGCTCACCGAAAGCTCTTCTCTTGCTCTCGACGTACCCGCCTCGTTGCTTGTACTCTTCAAGAAAACAAGAAACAAGGGATCAGTCTCTAATCTCAAGACTTAAACAATAGGACACTCATGGTCCAGCGTTACTCTTATGTGGATAACTTCTCTACGCATTGACCTTGAATCAAACCTCCCTCTGATACCAAATTGTAACACCTCCCCTGTAATGACCTTATAATATGGGTCCGGCCGGGGCCCCACAACATACGGACGCCACAACTTTAGTATTATAAGTTGATATAGCTACCCACACTCAAAACACTTTACACAACACAGCGGAAACACATGCAAGACTAGAAGTTATCCACTACTACAAGAGTAATAAAAGACGGCCTTCTGGACTTACAACATAAGAGAGTTCAAACTCAAAAAATACAACAGTCATGAAAGTGCATAGCACTCCTAGTCTACCTCGGCATGCAAGCCGGACAACATGAGTCTCAAACATACAACATCATATAAGTAGAGCCACAAAAGGGAGAAATATTTCATGAGGCTTAGGCCTTTCTGGCCGGCGATCTAGCTCCTGCTTGCGATCCTTGCCCTGTAGAAATTATTAGTAACGTGGGTCAGCAAAGGCTGACCTCAAACTGTGTAACAACACATCTCCTCCCGGCCGCCCCTAATGGACCCCGGGGTACTCCTCCAACCTGCAAGTTAGCACTTCGTATGCAATAATCATAAGCAAGAAAAGCAACTACAGAAACAGGCTTGGATGTCACACACATCATACATGATCTCTACTGGTTGAGTATATAATAAAAAGGGGCCTACTTATGCAACATGTATGCAACAACCCGGGCTTCACCCAAGGCACCCTATCTCGTATGCATCTAGCACATCATCACATCACATGGGTACTCATCGTTTCCCCATTGGCATAAAGCCTCAAACAAAGGGGGAGACACAATTCCCCCCAACGGCACACAAGCCGCCACATGGAACTCTTGCCGAGGCCCCACCCGCTCAAGGTCTTAGACCCGGGCTTGCCTGCAAGCTCTGACGTCTCTTGTCAGGATTCTAACAAACACAAACTGACCGATTCTAAGAAGCCTTGCCGGACCCCACCCGCTCATGGCCTCATTGCCCGGGCTTGCCCCCATGCTTGGCATTCTCGTCAGTCTCACAGAAGGGGACTAGTCTCGACGGGACACCCTCCACACATGACGTGAACATCACGGGATAGCCAGCCGACCACGGAGACATAGCCACGCCTTGGCACATCACAAACCAAGACAATTCCACCCTAGTCCCTCATTTGTACTGCAGCGTTCCCGCGCACCAAGGAAACCATCTACCACCAATGCGGAGCTAACCTTGTCCACCAAGGAAACCATCTACTGCCATTGAGGAGCTAACCTTGTCCGGTTCCGACTACACGTACTCACTTGGGAAAAAGGGGAAAAATACCACCACATCACAGACGACATCTTGCCGCAATGGAATCTCTACGAATCCTTAAAGTTCGTATGCAACATCACCGAGTCGGACTAACGGTCGCGACTACGGCTTCACCCACCATACCTAATCCACTAACGGAGCGGATTTCTAATGCAAAACATGCCGGGGATGGACTCAATCGACCCGAAGGTTCCTCTTGAACCTTGGCGACGCAAAACCCCTCTTATTTGAGTGTTTGGTGCCCAAAACTAGAAAAGAAAATGATGCTAAGACATGCATCCTAAAACCGAGAGGAGAAGTGTCGTTACCTTCTGACTCCTCTTCCTAGCCATGAAAAAAATAGCCGGAAGAAAACCTTCGCAAAGCTCTAGCCTCCACGGATCTGGGCTCTGCTCGCGATTTGGAGCACTGAAGCCTCTCCTACAGCACAAACCCTCCTTCTCCTTCTTCCTTGCTCTCACTTCTCTCTAGAACTTTAGTAAGAGAAAGCTTGGAGAAGAATGAGGGTTTCCAACCCTATTCTCGGACTTAACTCCCCAAGAGATGTCCTGAACCATCAGATCCCAAAATAAGGGAAAGAATGGCCACGATCCGTCTGAAAAAATAAAACACCTGGGCCGAACACGGCCTGGCACACGCTCATGTCCAGGGCCGTGTTCCTCATTCGCTGTCTCAAATCGACGCGCCTGGAACAGCACACGGGCATTCGACACGCCCGTGTTCGACCTGACACGCCCGTGTCTCGACTGACATGGCTGTGTGGTCGGCCGTGTCTCTCCATCGACACAGCCCCGAAAACAACCCGAGAAGGACACGGCCTGGGACACGCCCGTGTCCCATGCCGTGTGCGAAGTCTCGACACTCGTCGACAGCCTTTGTGTCGACACCGCGGAAAAATGTCGAGGGAAGTTCGTCGACCATGCGGGACACGCCCTGTGACACGCCCGTGTCACAGGTCGTGTGCCCCTGTCTCGACACTCGACACTCATCGAGTGAACTTCGTCGAGTGGACTCTCGACACTCGACTGACACGGCCTTGGACACGCCCGTGTACTAGGCCGTGTGCCTTGTCTCGACACATCGTCGAGCGAAAATCTTCAACTCCCCGGACCGATCGTCGACACGGGCTCGACACGCCCTGAGACACGGCCGTGTCTCAGGCCGTGTGTTTTGTCTCGACACATCGTCGAGCGAAATTCGTCGACCTCTCGACCAAAACGTCGACTGGAGCCCGACACGCCCTGGGACACGCACGTGTCCCAGGCCGTGTGCCCCCTGCTAGAAACCAAACTAGGTCAGAAAATGCTGGTCGACCCTCTCTCAAATTTTGGGGTGTTACACCCCGGACTAACCCGTCCGTCACAAACCATACGGGCCATCGGCTCGCCAGGCTAGCCTGCCCATCACCAAACTACTGTGCCTACCGCTCGTGAAACCCAACATAACTCCCACAACACCGGGGAGTGTGAGTGTAAGTGTAATCCTAGAGTATTTCTAATTACTCTTGCATTCCATTTAGGTAGCGTTTGGCTGGGCTGATTGCCTCCGGTGCGTTTGCGCCGAAATGGAGTTTTTGTTATAAGCAGCGTTTGTTTCAGCTTTCAAGCAAAACACAGCTTATTAACAACCGCAGGTTATAGAAGAAATGGAGACACACTATATTTCATCGGTTCACCGCAACCGCTGCAACTCCGCATCATCTTCTGAAATCCGCTCCGCCTCCTCTCGCCGTCGCTCGCCCCGTACCGTTGTCCCGCTAGCATCGCACCCCATGTTAGATTTTCTTCTTCTTTACAGCTCTCTCTCTGGAGCAGATTAGCCACTCTGATACAAACTCAAGTCGCTCTCGCCCTTCTGCTGGTTGCGGCGGCGACGACGAGTTCTCTTCGGCGACCTCCTCGTCGTTGATCCATCATCAGCACCATCTTACAGGTGGTCAAGTCGACCCGACGAGCGGATCCGTCGGGTCCAGAGCGCAGCAAAGCAGCGGCGGCGGCTCGGTCTCTTCGGTAACGAGGTCGCTTCTGCCAAAGCGCCGCCGCCTTTGGCTCGATCCGTCCAATAAGCTATACTTTTCATGTCAGTGAGTTGACTTTTTGCGGGCATTTCGAATTGATTTTTAGCCCTAATGACTCAATTTTTTTCATGAATTAGCCCGTTTTTTGTGGGTGCTGAATTATGTTCCCTACTTCAATCTGTTGTTTGTTGGAAATTCTTCCGCTCTACTGATTTTTGTTGGGTTGTTTTAATACCATTTGTTTGTTTTGCGATCATCTTATTATGCAAGCTGCACTGTTTTTCTCCAACAACTGATTAAAGAAAGTTTAAGGAAAGGTTGAGAAATAAACTTTCTATAATCAGTTGTTGGAAGAAGATCAAAGCTGATTCTTCAGAAAATTACCCTAGAAATTGTTTACTTGTGGAGATAAGGAGCAAGAATCTTTATGAGAAGGCCATTATTTTGTTGGCGACTGTGCTCAGTCGAAGCGGATCGATGATTCTGAATATTCGACGGAAGAGCGGGGCACTACGAGAAGAAATTATGCTATTTCAAGTCATCAACATGTGGTATTTATTACTTCTTCGTTATATTTGAAAAAAAAAATTTTATTCAAAACTCCGTTTTGTATCCAAACAACTTTTTGAAAACTCCATTTTGTAAACTCTATTTCACCCAAACAGTTTTTTAACAAAACTCTGTTTTCCAGAATCAACATTTTTTCTATCAGCAACAGTTCATCAACAGCTTTCCATCAGCAACAGCCCAACCAAACAGAGCCTTAGACTTACAGCTTATGTTAACCTTGGACTGCCCAAGACATTCCCTGTGAAGGGCTCTCGAGGGCACTAGGAACTACAATGGGCTGAAGCCCAAAGCTTCCTTTCGCAAGGTACTTATTATTATTGGTATCTACCCATAATAAACCCCATTTAAAGTTATACTTAACCTAACCCTAGTGTATTTGATTCTCTCTCTCTCCACAGGAAGGACGATGTTTCGTCGATCCCGTGCACCACTTAACGCCAGCCAACCCATCACTCTTCTCATCATGACTTCTAATGAAGCTCTCTTTTTTCTCTTTCACTTTACCAAGATCAGTAAACTATTAACCCCATCTCCCTATGTCCATTCCACATGTTATCAGAAATTTCGTAGTTTTACTATATGTAGACCAACCTAAGCTAGATGATGTACATGACAGGAGGTACTGCAAATTCTCATCCAAAGGCCCTAAGATAATTATTGTGAGTCTATCATGACATATTTAGCCTAAATCCAGATACTTGTAATTTTTCAAATTAATTTGTCATTTATTAAATTTTCCCAAATGTTAGGCCATGGGTAATTTTGAACATGAAGTACAAAATTTCCTTAAGTTATGGCCACCCAAAAATTATGAACACTATATAATATCAATATATCAGTGTATACCAAATTTTATAGATTTTTATAAGTGTAATAATCTATAAATAATTAATTTATGGTAATTTAAATAATTAGAGTTGATGAAGGGAGTACCATAAATCATAGTCCAAAATTTATATAAAAATTACCAGAGCCTTATAATGATAATAAAACACTACTGATTTATTTTCATACAATTCCAAGGTTAGTTAACCATGTATAAAAATACTTCAAATAATTTCATTAAAGTGCACTTTGTGAAGAAACATTCTTATAAACTCATCCAAATGACATGTGATAATTTTATATTTTGCCCTAAAAGGTTATCCGGCCAAGTAACACAATTTTCCAGAAAGATATAATATTTATTATATATATTTATCAAAATAAGGTGCACTAGTTCACTTTACACATGAAGTACTAAGAGAAAATGCTCAAATGATCTAGATAATTCACTAGTGCCTACAAATGGTATTTGATTAACTTTGCCCTAGTTTCATATCATCCTAAGACAATTAAATCATAGTTACTTCAAAATCATCAACAAAGGCAAGGTGGAGATTATACCTACAAGTATGAGCTACTATTTTCTATATATCCTATAATAATTTTCAGAGATCAATATCACTATAAAATTACTCCTATAAAAATCTCATGAAAATCCAAGATCATGTGACCCATTTTTATAGCATAAGGTGTATAGACCTAATTAATTTCCTAGTGATTAAAGTGGGGTGCATGTGACCAAATACTACCAAACCCATTCCTAGGGCATTTCACCACCCTAAGATCACATGGACTAAACATCAAGTCTATATAAGGACATGTCACCCCATGTCCTTCACAACCCCCAAAGTTCATGCTTAGGGTTTAAACTAGGGTTCTAGGGCAAATCAACCCTAATCCCCCCAAACTCCATGTGAGGGTGTTTAAGGTCATAATAAATCAGTGGTCCAAGTTTCAACCTCTGTTGGGGTGATTTGGTCACTCAACACCACAAGGGATAATTTAACCTAATTAACCCTTTTTGGGCCTAGGCTAGGGTTTACCAAATTCCAAACCAAATCATCTCCAAATGAAATTAAATTTTATACAGAGTCTTATATTACCCAAAGAACCACTCACTAAAATTTAGGAGCGTTTGGAGGTCATTAGACACTGTAAATAATTCATATATGGATTATTAAATTTCTACAAAAACTTTAGGAAAATATTTTCCAAAAAATTCCCATTTTTGGATATGCTTTAGGTATAGGTAAGAGTGACCTCCATCCATTATTTGAAGTCATTTGGATGGCTGGATTGATGGGGGCACTCAAAACAATCTATGATCTAGCCTTGGTATAAACCTCACTAAAATGAGTGTTGCGGCCTGACCTGAACTTCAAATTGGTTAAAACTAATTTTATATTAAACTAGACTCTTAGGGATACAACTTTTATGCAGACTACTTTTACTGTAGGGGGACCTAATTATTTTTAATAATTAATTCAAAAAAGCCAAATAACTATGATAGAAAATGAAATAAAATGAATTAATATATAATCATTTGCACGAATCTTAAAGCATAATCGTGTGGCTCTGGCATTGTCTTCTTCCTCCAGCCAAAGGCTGTGATTTCACCGACCTGTAGCATGTTCCAAACCCATTTGCCAGTAACCCAGCCACCTCCCTGGTCGACCACCACTGTCACCACCTTCGTTGAGGTGGGGGCTATCGGCGGGCGGTGGCACGACCGCCGAAGGGTGGTTTTCGGCAAACTCGAGAGGAAGCACAAATCCGAATTTTAATGTATTTTGAAGCTTGGAATCGGCTCAATTGAGCCCAATTCTTGTCTCTAATGAATCCTAAGATCTAGCCCACGAAGGAGTAGAGGAGGACCCGTTGGGAGAGCTGGAGTCGGGCCGATTGCCAGATTGCAATGGGTGGTGGTAGCGTTGATCAGTATTCTACAACAACACTACCAACTTGCTCGGCTCCTTTACGTAAAGAGTGGAAACGTCTCCTCTGACCTTGGGGAAGCCTTTAAGATAGCAAAATGGGAGAGGGGAGGGGTCAAGCACCAATTGTCATTAATGGCCATCAATGTGAGATTTCGGCCAAGGCAAGATCTCTGAATCCAGTCACCTAGAGGATGGGGAAAACCTTTGGTCTCCTCTAACTGATGAAGGGAGATGAATCTCCATCAATTGGGAGAGAGATGAGGGGTCAAGGGCATTCAAACACCATGAATGGTCATTTTCTCTCTCCTCTCTCTCTCTCTCTCCCCTCCAACTTGAGGAAACTACCATTTCTCGCTCCTAGTCACCATTTCCAAAAAATGGATGACTAATTATGTAATTATCAGCCTCCTAAGCTAGTGGGCCACTCAAGCTGGGCATAGCCCAAGTGGATTAGGCTTGAGCTAGCCATTTAGGCTAGTTTGACCTAATTCTAGGGTAGAGTTGACCTTGGTCAAATTAACCATTTGGGTTGACCACAATGGGTCCTTGATGACCAATTGGCCTCCCCTAAGGTCTAGGAAGACTTGGGTAGGGTTTGTTGGGCACCTTGGAGGTCACTTGACCCTCAGTTAGGGCACTTTGACCTTTTTAGGGCTAGGGTGGTCAATTTAGCCTCTTTGGTTGACCCCAATGAGTCCTTGGTGACCCATTGGGCTCCCTTAGGGCTTGGGAAGGTCTAGGTGGGTCCCTTTGGCTAAGGGGAGGTCAATTGGCCATGTGTGAGCTTAGTTTGACCTAATTAGGGTTTGGGTTGATTTTGATCAACTTGACCTTTTTGGTTGACCCTAATGGATCCCTATGGCTCTACTGGACCCTCTAATAGGTTAGTCATGTTGTGGTGGGGTCATGGAGTTATGGTGAAGCCCTATGGTCATACCTAAGCTACTAATTGGAATTCTACTATTTGCAGACCAAGGTGGTTCACACTCGAATTCCCAAGTTCACCCCAACCTTTTGGTACTTCCCAGGGTTTTGTCATGACTCAGTCATGACAAAACCATCCTAGGTGTCTAGAAGTCTAAGGGATATTACACTAAATACGAATTGATCACAAAGAATTCATTCTAATTATTCACCATGGCTGTTAGGAATAAATTTATATCCAATATTCAAATACAACTGTTACAAATCCTCAGAGACTCCTCAGGCTATTCAAGGAATGTTTTCAAAATTCAAATACTTGGATTTCTTCTCAGGAATATAGATAGATAAGTGAGACAACAAAAAAAATCAACACACAGAGTTCTTGAATATCTTCTACTCTCCAAGAGACGATCAATATTTCATCTGTCTAAAAGCTTTACTGGAGAGAAATACAATTGTTGAAGGCCTACACCCCGAAGAGAAGTCTCCATCGCCTGATTACAATCTCTACACAAATCAAGGGGAGCTTTTAGCTTCATCATCCACTCAGTCTTCTCAGAGAAATTTGAAAGAGAAGACAACAACACTTTTAGTTTTATTTTTCTAACTGTGTACAAGATTATAACTCTCTTCAAAAGTTGACCCCCTTAGTTATTAAGTCACCTGATCAAAAGACTTAGTTTGGTTTTTGGGCACCTGGTCAAAAGCTCAAAGGATTGCTAGATATCCCTTAGAAAATAGATCTTCTGGTGGCAGGGCACCTGATCAAAAACCTGTAGTGAATTCCTACCAGGGTGGTAGAAGAGTGGATCTACACAGGATTTTGGGGAACCACTATAAATTCCTTGTGTCATCTTGATTGTTATTCTCTCTGTTTGTGTGTTGTGATTTGTTTTGTTTTTGCTTTATATATTTGTATATATCACTAGTTTTTAAATCTGCTATAAAACTAAATTATTTTTTTTAATATACACTATTCACCCCCCTCACCCCTATAGTGTAAAGTTGATCTATCTCTCACTTTAAATTGGTATCAGAGGCAAGTTATTTGGTTTTACAGGCTAACACCTAAACCACCAGATCTGATAGATCTTATTTTATCTAGAGTGTTTTATTATCATGGCACAGAACAAAGAATATTCAAGCGCTAGACCTCCAGTGTGCAATCTGAATAAGTTTGCATTATGAAAGACAAGGATTGAGATGTATATGAACTCTATTGATGAAGATATCTATAATTCCATCTTGACAGGTCCACCTCAACCAGTGACATCAACAAGTACCAGTGCAGTGCCACCACCAGAATGAATAGAGGCACAGAAAAAGCTGAAAATTGTTGATGCCAAAGCAATGAACATATTGGCTCAGACTATGTCAGATGACATTTTCTAGAAGGTTGCTGAATGCACTTCAACAAAACACATCTGGGACTCCCTCAACACAATGGTTGTTGGATCTGCTGATGAGAGAAAATACAAAAGATCACATCTCATCTCCCAATATGAAAATTTCAATAAGGGAGAATCTGAATCTGTAGCGGAGATGTACACTAGGCTCAATCTCATTGTAAATGAACTGAAAACACTGGAAAAGTACATCACATTGTCATAAGTCAGTGATAAGATACTCATGTGTTTCCCTAGCACATGAGACTCAAGGATCTGGTCAATCAAGGGAGCCCGAAGCCTAAATGAGATTTCTATAGAGACTTTGTTGGGCAAGCTCAAATCTTATGAGCAACTTATCAAGTCAAGGAAAGCAGAACAAAGGACACCACCTGCAGCAAAGAAAGAGAAGAACATTTCATTCCAGGCAACAAAAGAAGGAAAATTTCTTCCAGAGAATGAAGATCTTATAGTTCTCTTGGCTAAGAGATTCTATAAGATGGCAAGGAAAGACTTCATGAGGAGATCTTCCAGATACACTGACAAGCCAAGGTATGATAAGACATCCATTAAAGAAATTGTGTGTTATGGGTGCAGAAAGCCAGGACATATTCATCCTGAATGTCCTGAGAATCAGAAGAAGGAAAAGAAGAAAGAGAAAGATCATAGGAAGCACTTTAGCGGACCCTCTTCTGGCAAACACAAACAGAAGGAGAGGGGTTTTGTAGCTGAAACCTGGAGTGACTCAGATGATGAGTCTTCACCCAACATAAGTGAAGATGAAAAGGATGTTAAGGACAAAGAACTATGCTTGATGGCAATCAATGCATCATGCAGTAATTCTGAGGCTGAATTAGAATCTGAAGAAGATCATGTAATCTCTACCGTTGACTTTTCTTCAGAACAATTTAAAAAGGATTTCAAATTATTGTGTAATGACTTAATAAAATCTGAGAAGGAAATAAAACTTCTCAGAGACAAACAAATTGAAATCGACAACTTATCCTCTGAAAATACTAAACTTAAGGAAGACTTAAAAATTCTTAAGGAATAAATAGTTTTATTAAAAAACAAATTATTTGAGGCTAAAAAGTTTGAAGAATCCCTTAATGGGAGAAACATCAAACTGATGGATATAACAAGCACAGTCAATGGCAGGCTCAATGGAAAACTAGGCTTGGGGGCTTCATCTAGTCAGCCTCACTGATGCAGCAAGCCCAGAGCCACCCCGCTCTGGCGACCATCACCACCTGGCCAGAGGCCCACGATTAGCGGCCCACTGCCGGGCTACAGGCCAAGCACCCTACCCATGATCGCACCTATTCTCAGCACTGCAGGATGTTGAGGCAAGGTCTCGAACCCAGCCCCCTTGATAAATCCCTTTCCTAACAGGGACTATCACCAACTGAGATGCAGCCTAGTTGGTGATAGTCCCTGTTAGGAAAGGGATTTAACAAGGGGGCTGGGTTCGAGACCTTGCCTCAACATCCCGCCGCGCTGAGAATAGGTGCGGTCATGGGTGGGGTGCTTGGGCTGTAGTTTGGCAATGGGCCTCTAGTCGTGGGCCTCTTGCCAGGCCGTGATGGTCACCAGAGCGGGGCGGCTCTTGGCTTGCAGCATCAAAAAAGTGCACTTTTTTGATGCAGCAATCCCAGATCCGCCCCGCTCTGGCGACCATCACGGCCTGGCCAGAGGCCCACTGTCGGGCTGCAGCCTAAGCACCCCACCCATGTCCGCACCTATTCTTAGCGCGGCTGGATGTTGAGGCAAGGTCTCGAACCCAGCCCCCTTGATAAATCCCTTTCCTAACAAGGACTATCACCAACTGAGCTGCAGCTCAAGTGGTGATAGTCCCTGTTAAGAAAGGGATTTATCAAGTGGGATTGGTTCGAGACCTTGCCTCAACATCCGGCTGCTGAGAATAGGTGCGGTCATGGGTGGGGTGCTTGGGCTGCAGCCCGACAGTGGGCTGCTAGTCATGGGTCTCTGGCCAGGCCGTGATGGTCGCCAGAGCGGGGCGGCTCTGGGCTTGCTGCATCACTCACCTTATTCAGAAAAATATTTTATCAACTCTTATAAACTTCATATCAGCTAAAGGAAAAGAAATATTACAAATTACAGATAAAACCACAGAAGTTTTAGAAAAGAATAAGCAAAATCAAACTAAAAATTTACAGGAAAAATATGTTCAACAAAATTCGTCGAACCAAGCTCGACAAAATCAGTATTTTTCGTCGAACGACGATCGACGAACTCTGAACCCAGAATTTGGGTATATTTACTCATCAGCTGGTGCTCGACGAAATCAATATGATTCGTCGAACAAAGATTGACGAACGTGGAACGCAGAGAATGAATATTATCACTCTGTGAGCCGAGCTCGACGAAATCAGTACTATTCGTCGAACGAAGCTCAACAAAATAATTATAATTCGTCGACCGCAAATTTTGTTAACAAAAAATTTAATTACTTTCAAAACAATAATCAAAAACAAAAATTGAAAAACCCCTTTACTCAGTGGATCATCCCTCCTAGGAGATATCATCCACTTGGTTATAAAAATCAACCAGAGTGTTCTTATATTTCTAATTACCATTATGAGAGAAAATTAGGACCCAAGGTAACCTGGGTCAAGAACACCTAATTTGTTGTTATGCAGGTAAAGAATTATCCTACCATAGAGGAACAGTGGTATCTGGATAGTGGATGTTCAAAACACATGACAAGAAGCAAGGCTAATCTAATGGACTTTAAAGCAAAGCTTGGACCTAAACTAATTTTTGGAGACTCCAATTATGTCCAGACAAAGGGCTATGGGAGTGTCAAAGTTGGAGAAATTACATTCTGAGAGGTAGCTTATGTGAAAAGTCTCAAGTATAACCTCATGTCCATAAGCCAGTCATGTGATGATGGTTATCAAGTAACTTTTAAAAAGTCTTTATGTTCAATTACATCTAATTTAAATAAAGTAGTTTTAACTGGAGTTAGACATGGTAACATCTACTGAGTAAATTTTAACTCTGCTAAAGCTGAAATCTATTTATTTAATCAGGTTAGTAAAACTAGTGAACTTTGGAATAAAAGGTTAGGACATGCAAACCTTAGGACCATTGCAAAACTTTCTAAGGACAATCTTATTAGAGGACTACCTTTTGGTTCATACAAGAAGGAAGGACTATGCAGGGCTTGTCAATTAGGCAAGCAAACTAAAAATAGTTTCAAATTCATTTCTAAAAGTGATTCACCTAAAATTTTGTATTTGCTACATATGGACCTCTTTGGACCTATTGTAGTACAAAGTTTGGGAGTAAAGTCGTATACCTTAGTCATTGTAGATGATTTCTCTAGATTCACTTCAGTATTTTTCTGAGAAACAAGTCAGATAACTTTAAAATTCTTACAGATTTTCTTAAGAGCATCAAAATTGAGTACTCTACTCAGATTGCATTGATCAGAAGTGATCATGGCACTGAGCTTGAATCTCTTCTGATGCAAGAATTCTGCGAGAAGGAATGTATCAGACATTGTTTTTCAGCTTCTAGAACTTCTCAACAAAATGGGGTAGCTGAAAGGAAAACTAGAACCCTAATTGAATCTGCTGGTACATTACTTGCAGATGCTTACTTGCCCCTATCCTTTTGGGCAGAGGCAGTAAGCATAGCAAACTATGTCCTTAACAGAAGTTTAATACATAAACTTAAGGGTAACACTCCCTATGAATTACTTTAATCTAAGAAACCTAAATTAAATTATTTTAAAGTTTTTGGTTGCAAGTGTTACATTCATAATAATGATATGGTTTTAATAAATCAACTCTTAAAATGGAAGAATCTGCAGAGGGAATTTTCCTTGGATACTCCCAAGTCAGCAAGGTTTATATGGTTTTAATAAATCAACTCTTAAAATGGAAGAATTTGTGCATATATCTTTTGATGAGACTAACATGTTTTTCAAGGAGAAAAAATTTCTACCATAGACTCTTTTCAGGTACCACATCTGTGTGAGAAATTGGATGATTTAATTCTAATACAAGAGGATACATCTCATCCTTCTCAACAGATTGCAGCTAATGACAGTGAAAAAGAAAATTCAGAGATATATGTTGAGAATATTATAGCAAATGTAATTACACCAGAGGAATTAGTACCACAAGTAGCTGAAGAACCAACTCTACCAACTGATTTTATCACACTAAGGGATCACCCTAGATCTCAAGTGATTGGGGACATATCAGCTGGTGTTCAAACGAGGCAACAATTGAACCAAGATCAAATGCATGTTTGTTTTATTTCTCAGATTGAACCTAAATCCATAACAGATGCAGAACAAGATCCCCACTGGATCATTGCAATGCAAGAGGAACTCAATCAATTTGAGAGATGTAGAGTTTGAGATTAAGTTCCAAGACCCAAAGACTATATAGTCATTGGAACCAAGTGGGTCTTCAGGAACAAGTTGGATGCTCAAGGAATCATCATAAGGAATAAAGCAAGATTGGTAGCTCAAGGTTATTCACATGAGGAAGGCATAGTCTATGACCAGACATTTGCTCTTGTTGCAAGATTAGAGGCTATCAGGATCTTTCTAGCTTTTGCAGCATTCAAGGGATTCAAGGTATATCAGATGGATGTCAAGAGTGATTTTCTAAATGGAGAGCTCAAAGAAGAAGTTTTTGTGGAACAACCACCAGGTTTTATCTCTCCAACTCATCCTAACTATGTTTTTATACTTAACAAAGCTCTTTATGGTCTTAAACAAGCTCCAAGATCTTTGTATGAGACTCTTGCTAGTTTCTTTTAGAGCATTAGTTTAGTATGGGCATAGTAGATAAGACCTTATTTTTTAGACATCATAAATCTAAGGTTCTTCTAGTACAAATATATGTAGATGACGTAATATTTGGCTCTACTGATTCCAAATTATGCAAAAGATTTTCTGACCTAATGCATTCTAAGTTTGAAATGAGCAGTATGGGTGAATTATCCGTCTTCCTTGGTTTACAAGTAAAGCAGACTCCTGATGGTATTTTTATATCCCTGTCTAAATATGCTAAAGAGCTTATCAAAAGATTTGGGATGTCAGATGGCTCGGCCATGAAAACACTCCTGCCCTCTAATGTTGTAGTTAATAATGATGAACAGGGTAAGCCTGTTGATCAAAAAACATATAGGGTTATTGTTGGGTCCCTTTTATATTTGACAGCTAGTAGACCAAACATAATATTTGCTACATGTATTTGTGCTAGGTTCCAAGTAAGTACCAAAGAATCTCATCTACTTTTATTAAAAAGGATTTTGAGATATATAAAGGGTTACCCTAATCTTGGTCTCTGATATCTTACACGATCAAGATTTGAATTAATTGGATTCTCAGATGCTGACTATGTTGGATGTAGAGTTAACATGAAAAGCACATCAAGAACTTGTCAGTTTCTTGGTGATAGGCTTGTATCATGGTTTTGCAAGAAGCAAACAACTGTGTCTACCTTAACTGCTGAAGCTGAATATATGACAGCTGGTAGTTATTGTTCACAGATCTTGTGGATTCAAAATCAGTTACTAGATTTTGGATACAACTTAAATAATTCAACTATATTTTGTGATAATATCAGTGCAGTATCCATTGCACAGAAGCCAGTCCTACATAGTAGGACCAAGTATATAGAGATCAAACATCATTTTCTTAAAGATAATGTAGACAAAAATAAAATTAATCTTGTTTTCATTTCTACTGATTTATAAAGGGCGGATATTTTCACTAAACCCTTAGATGAAAAGAAACATCTTTTCTTTTTAGATCAGTTAGGCATGATTAATGAAGAATCATTAATTTGATTTTTGTCTGTGCTCGACGAATTGTCCACCTTTCTTTGAACAAAGATCGATGAACTGTGAGCTATTCGGGAAAGTTTCGTCGAACGGAGATCGACGAACCTTCCTTTAGAAACTTTTGTCAAACGGAGATCGACGGATTAGTTTTAAGTATTTTTCGTCTAACGGAGCTCAACGAAATATATTTCTTTCACAAAATTTTCATCAACCAGAGATCGACGAAATGCATTTATTTTGAAAATTTTTCATTGAACCAGGTACGATGCTTTGTCTTGCGTCGGACGGAGTTCGCCTTTTCAACTTCTGAAAACTTGTATCTTGGTTTTCATCGAACTCTATCCCGCAGTTTCTCCATTTCCCTTCTCTCGCACTTAATCTTTTCTGTCTTGCAGAGCAATGGCAATTTCTCATGCGATTCTTTCAACGATAAACTTTGATGCTGGATTTGACATAGACATGGATTCCTTTCAACATTCTGATCAAATCTTCTAGGATATTCTGAAATTGTTCAAGGATCAGAATCTAAAGAAGTTTATGACTACAAGGATGAAACTTCCAGTTGTTGAAATTAAAGAATGGGTTCACACTGCAAGATTTTCTGATCAGTCAACAGTTACTGGATCAATCTCTGGAAATCAGGTTACTTTATCACCTGATATTTTAACTGAAATTTTTGTTTTGTTAATGGAGAGGATGACATAGACTTGACCAGTTCTGAATTTGATATTATGCTAGAAATGTTGGGTCACGCACAGGGAAACCCTAACCATCTTTTGAAGAAAATTTTTTCTATAGAGTATAAATTTTTGGTTGATATTGTTGGAAAAGTCATATTGGGCAAACACTCTGCCCATGACTATGTAACTAGGCACCAGTTATTGGTGATGTGTCCCTTAATTAATCAAAAATCTGTTAATTAGGGCATGATTTTGTTTGAATCAATTAAGAAGAAAATCAACAAGAAGGATGTTGGTTATGAAAGGGTTCTGGGCATCTTCCTGCAAGCCAAGTGTCATGAACTCATGTTATCCCAGACCATCCATACAAATGCATCCAAGAGGATGACATCTGCCTTATTTGGAAGATATGAGAGGGTCATCCCTAGGCCTTCCAGGGATACTTCTTCCAGAATAGCTTCTAAAGGCACAAGTGATGTAACAACCACTCTCTCAACCCCAGCAGAAGTCACTGCTCCTCATAACTCTTCTCCTCCTCCATCACCACACCATTCCCTAGACAGCTATCTCCACCATCTCACCCTCCATCTCCACATCATTATCCTATTCAATCATCAACTCCACATGATGACTTCCTCATTCCTCAGTCACCTATTCAGTCACCTATACCACCTATTACATCTGAAGATATACCATCCACTTCAATTCATCCAGAATCACCCACTCATCAGTCATCCTCATCTCCTTTAGTTTCAAATCTACCTAATTCCAATCTACTACCTCCATCTCCACCACATTCATCTCTAATTCATATATCTCCATCTCCGCCTCAATCCCCCTTACAGGAAGACACTATTCCTGATGACACTCCTACTGTCATTCCTCCATGATCCATTCCACAAACATTCAATCTCTGCTCTAACTTTGCTAACAGCTTCATCACTTCTACCTTTATTCCTCTACTTCAAATCCACCTTCCACATCCGCTACTCCTAATGATTATATGTATGCGGATTTTTCTTCTATCTCTACCAACATTCTTGAATTCATCACTCCTACACTCAAAAAGCTGATAGATGATGTTGTGGATCCTCTTGTTGTTTCAATCTCTACTCTCTCCGCTCAGCTTGCCTCCTCCCATGTTGTCCCTTCTTCTAGGGGCCTAGATTCAGGTTTCCCTAGATCTAGGCTGGGGAAGAAGTCTTATGAAGAAGATCCAACAGCTAGAGTTCCAACAGCAGCAGCAGACAGCCCAGCAGCAGCAAATTTTGTAAATGTTCAAGATACTGAGATGTTAAGTTCAGCTGAATAAACAGAAGCAGCAGTAGTTATTCCAAAAAATTTCACTATTGGTGATGTGTCTATCCATCCCACAGTTGACCTTCATTCTTTATTATCCAATTTTGATACTCTGCACAATGATTTTCTAGTTATTGAGAATAATTTTGCTAGAGCTATAATATATTATACTGCTCCCATCAGTCATTCAATTTTAGAAGAGCTAAAGAATAGTCTTATTATTATATCCTCTCAACCCCCAGTTTCTCAGATAACAGTTACAGTTCATGATATAATAAATGTCATAGGGCCAGTTTCTTCCCCTCCTACTTATGCTTGGGATGAAACTCCTATGCCTAATCTTGATGATATTCTTTTTCAAGATATGGAACAAGATGAAATTATAAGTACACATCCAGTAGTTCAAGTTCCTAATCAGTCAGATTTGATTAAACAGCTAGATGATCTATATGATCAACCTGCAGAAGATTCTGATGATGATGAAGAATCAGATGAGTCAGATGATTCTGGTTCTAAGAAAAGGAAGTTTAAGAAAAAGAAGTCTCCAACTAAGGTTGCTCCTCAACCTTCAGCTACTACAGCCATTCCATATTACATATTGTATGGAATACCTCTCACTCCAGATCTACCTTACTATATGAGATATTCTAAGAATGAAATGAAAAATAAGATAAAGATGAAAAGGTATGCTTCTTCTCCAAGGTCTAGGAGAGGACCTCCTCCTCCACCAGCAGCAGGAGCAACAAGAAATATTTCTCAAAGTGTACACCTTCTCAACATTCTCAGGTCAGTCAGAGCAGACCCTCTAGGTCAGGATCACAAAGCAGCAAGCAGCATTCAGGCCAGAGTAAACAATAATAACAGTCAAGCACAGAAAGGCCTCCATCTCCAACCTATGATCCAGAGTTGGATCCAAATTTTAGAATGGCTAGATTCAAAGAATTAATTGCTTTGTCACAGATAAAGAAAACCAGAGAAGAAGGTAAAGAAATATCTCAGTTCACAACTATGTCCTCCTACAGGCAAAAAGAATTTGAAAGGTATTCTAAGAAGAGTTTATTTAATGTTGATGAATATATGAGCTTACATCTAGAAGCTGTAGTACCAAAGACAACATCTCTAAAGATAATAGACTCTCAAGACTTGAAGATGACTCAAAGTGAAGCTGCAGATCCCAACAGAAAGCTGGTATTCACAAAACCTTCATCTGATAACTCTAAGAAAGACTCTTAGTTTCTGATTTACTTTAACTGTGTTTATATTGTTAAACTCTTAAATCACCTATACTCTATATCTGCTGAAATTTTATTTTTCTGCCAGATATTTATTACTTTTTATTTTTCTATTTGTAGATAGTATCTTCACCTAAATAGGGGGAGATTGTTGGAACCCTATTACTGATTTGGGTTAGAATCACTATCATGTGTTTAGGATGATTAGCTTGACCCATTATGTATAGTTTGGGTCATAGGTTATTCTTTCCAGGGTTGCTACTTCAAGAAGAACTCCAGAGAAAAAGAAATTCAACAAAAGCAGAAATTCGTTCGACGAAAGCAGAGCGCAGATGACGATCGCCGAGCTAAGCTCGATGAACTCAGAGTTTTACCTCTAAGCTTTGCTCGACGAAATCTGAGCTTCGGTCGACGAACTCTGACCTCTACTCTCAAGCTCAGATCGACGATGGCCAGCATCAGCTCGACGAAAGCCAAGCTCAGCTCGACGAGCAGCCAAGCTCAGTTCGACGAATTACTTACCCAGTTCGACAAACTCCTTGCTCAGGTCGACAAAATCTTTAGTTAGTTCGACTAATTCTATACAGTGATTCAGACAGTTTATATTCATAAGTAAATTATTTTTAAACAGCTAATTCCAGCCAGTTATTCTCTGGTATTTAATGATGAATATTCTTAATGAATATGGACATTTCTGGCAGCATTAAATACGGATTGATCACAGAGAATTGATTCTAATTATTCACCATAGCAGTTAAGGAATAAATTTATATCCATTATTCAAATACAACCATTACAAATTCTCAGAGACTCCTCAGGCTATTCAAGGAATGTTTTCAAAATTCAAATACTTGGATTTCTTCTTAGGAATAGATACTCAGAAATTTTGCTCTGCTGAATATAGATAGACAAGTGAGACATAAGAAAAAAAAATCAACACACAAAGTTCTTGAATATTTTCTACTCTCCAAGAGATAATCAATCTTTCATCTATCTAAAAGCTTTACTGGAGAGAAATATAATTGTCGAAGGCCTACACCCTGAAGAGAAGTCTCCCTCACCTGATTATAATCTCTACACAAATCAGGGGGAGCTTTTAGCTTCATCATCCATTCAGTCTTCTCAGAGAAATTTGAGAGAGAAGACAACATCACTTTTAGTTTTATTCTTCTAACTGCGTACAGGATTATGACTCCCTTCAAAAGTTGACCCCCTTAGTTCTTAAGTCACCTGATCAAAAGACTTAGTTTAGTTTTTGGGCACCTGGTCAAAAGCTCAAAGGGTTGTTAAATCTCCCTTAGAAAATAGATTTTCTGGTAGCAGGGCAACTGATCAAAAACCTGTAGTGGATTCCTACCAGGGTGGTAAAAGAGTGGATGTACCCAGGATTTTAGGGAACCACTATAAATTTCTTGTGTCGTCTGTGATTGTTATATGTTTGTGTGTTGTGATTTGTTTTGTTTTTGCTTTATATATTTATATATATCACTAGTTTTTAAATCCGCTATAAAACAAAATTAAATTTTTTTGAATATACACTATTCACCCCCCCTTCAGTGTAAAGTAGATCTATCCCTCACTTTTACTATGAAGGAATCTATGTAGGGTATAGTGTTCATAACAAAGTATACAAGATCTACAATTTGAAACATCAAGTTGTAGAGGAATCTATTAATGTAATTTTTTGGTGAAACTTCTGTACTATATAATGAGATTTCTAAAAACTCTAGTCTATGTGAAGTATACTCTAGAATGGAAAAGTTAAATATATGTGATTCATCTAATCTAGAGTTACACACTAGAAACAATGTAGAAATTCCTATAGAAGAAACAACAAATGGCCAGGGGGAAGAGAATCATCCTAATCCTCCTGCTAAACTAGGCGATGGTAGGCACCTGCCAGTAACAGTTAGACACCTTAGAGATCATCCTATTGATCAAATAATAAGTGATGTCAAACTAGGAGTAACTACTAAAAGTAGACATCACAATGAGGTTCTATAATCAAGCTTTCTCTCTCAGGTAGAACCTAAAAATTTTGAGGAAGCCAATTCAGATCCCAACTGGATTATGGCAATGCAAGAAAAACTCAACCAATTTGAGAGATGCAAAGTCTGGAGTCTAGTTCCTTGACCTAGTCATCACAATGTCATAGGCACTAAGTTAATTTATAGGAATAAATTAGTTGAGTATGGGGTTATAGTTAAGAACAAAACTAGATTAGTGGCTAAAGGATATAAACAAGAGGAAGGGATAGACTTTGACCAATCCTTTGCACATGTAGCTAGGCTAGAAGCTATAAGGTTATTTTTAGCTCATGCAACATATAAAGGATACAAGGTCTACCAGATGGATGTAAAGTCAGCATTCCTCAATGGTACAATGAAGTAGGAAGTCTATGTAGAGCAGCAACCAGGTTTTGTAAACTCTAAACTCAACTCTCATGTCTTCGGATTGCATAAGGTTTTGTATGGGTTAAAACACGCACCTAGAGCCTGGTATAAGACCATGTCTACCTTTCTTATAGAGAACAAGTTCTCTAAAGGAAAGATGGACAAGAAACTATTCCTTAGGGATATCAAAGGTTCAAGCATCCTAGTTCAGATATATATAGATGATATAATTTTTGGGTCTACTAATGAGAAGCTATGTGGAAAATTTGTCAGGCTTATGCAAGACAAGTTTGAAATGAGCAGTATGAGTGAGCTAAAGTTCTTCTTGATATTCCAGATTAGACAATCTGAGGATGGTATATCCATCTCAAAGTCTAAGTTCACGAAGGAGTTGATTAAGAGTTATGGAATGGAGAATTCTTCTACCATGAGAACTCCAATGGGTTCTTTTGTGTCACTACACAAGGATGAATCTGGGAAACCAGTTGATGAAACTTTGTATAGAGACATAATAGGATCACTCATGTATTTCACTGTTAGTAGGCCAGATATTATGTTTTCAACATGTGTCTGTGCTAGGTACCAAGCATGCCCCAAAGAATCTTATTACACTCCTGTAAAGACAATACTGAGATATCTGAAGGGCACACCCAATCTTGGGCTTTGGTATCCTAGGGATAGTGATTTTGAACTTACAGGGTACACAGATGCAGATTTTTCAGGGTATAAAGAAGACAGAAAAAGTACTTCTTGAACTTGTCAGTTTCTAGGGAAAAGACACATAAGTTAGAACAACAAGAAGCAAATCAGTGTAGCAATTTCTATAGCAGAATCTGAGTATATATCTACTAGAAGCTGTTGTGCACAGTTGCTGTGGATTTAGCATCAATTACTGGACTACAGTGTACAGCTAAGTAAATTTATTATGTTTTGTGATTCTACTAGTGCAATTTCTATTATTAATAATCATGCTTCACACAGTAGAACTAAACATATAGAAATTCGATATCACTTTCTTAGAGAGAATGTTGAAAAAGAAAATATTACCTTACAGTATACTCCAACAGAAAGATAGATTGCTGACATTTTTACAAAACCCCTAGATGAAAGCAAGTTCAATTACTTTAAATTTGAACTAGGTATGTTGAACATTAAATAAACATTTTCAATTAGTAGTAACAAAAGGTTGTACAACTTATAAAAGATGACTAATCAGGTCAACAAATCTAAATAACCAAGATAGACTTAATATAAGTCAAGAAATTATATTCAGAACACAAATTTTATCTAAGTTAAAGATTTGTGTCGAGACACCACAATGTGTGTGTCGAGACAATTAGTAAAGTGTCGAGACACCAGACAGTGAGTTGACACTGAATAGATGCATGTGTCAAGACATTATAATTTAGTGTCGAGATATAAGGGTGTCGAGACCCTGAGGTTTGTGTCTAAAGACATGAACATTGTGTCGACTTAAGTCGACACATCTCGACATAATAGGTTATCCATGTCGATAGTGGACATTTCCAAATTTTTTAGAAAATTACTAAATGCAGCGCGCCTTTTGCAGATAGATACTATAAATATGAGGGATTAGAAGTTGTCGACTACGCTTACCAGAAATCTTGAGAGACTGATCGCTGTGTGTCGAGAGCTAGAAATCCTTAGTCGATACCTCACAATCTCAATCTTTCTCAACTCCAATGGCACCTAAGATGGACGAAAACATCAACAAGGGTTATGAATTGGTGTGAAACGCATTAGTCTCCACATAAGACGATATCAAGAACGTGATAGACCATGTCAATGAGGCAAGTCTTGAGTATCTGCTTTCTGAACCAACCAAAATATGGAAGAGAGAAGTATCAGAATTCTATTCCAATGCCTCACTAAACCCTAAGTCAGAGATAAGCTAAATTCCAACAAAACTTCAGAGGCCTTAGAGTAGTGTGGACTGGCACCAACCACTAGGTTTGGTAATTCATTAAACAGAAAGGGAATAAATTCCCAGAGAAAATTTCTATCAGAAGTAGTAGGAAAAGTGCTCCTTTGCAAGGCTGGAGCACATGACAGAATTTCAAGCTCATGTTTAGTCTGATGACCAGGATTATTTTCAGGATCAAGACTGATTGGAACAGAGTTATGTTTGATAAGATTGCATAAGGAATTCAGAAGCCCAATATATGCAGAATTATTAGTTTGTATATGATAAAGACAATTCCAGATAGTATTAATCAGAAGATTGGGTCCAAGATAAATCATATGAGTAAAATGGACTTAAGAATTTTGTCAAGATGGGAAAGGGTATTGTCTAAGGACACTCCATAACCCAAAAAGACAAAGGAGGTAAAAGGTAAGAAAGCAGTGGTAGAAGAAGAAGAGTATTCAAGTGATTCTGAAAAATAAGTGGAGTTTAACTCAGATAAAGATGTTGAGGAAGAACACAGAATATATCCCAGACTCTCACCTGAAACAAGTGATCAGGTGCAGGGGGAGAATATTTGAGGAAAAGATCCAATTGAGGGGGAGAACCTCACTGATTTGCCAATGGATACAACTACCACTATAATAATGGATGTTGTACAAGAACTGGAACAATTAAAGGTTCCTGAATAATAAATATCTGAGAAAGAGATGGAGGATGAAAATCCAAAAGAGACTGACGAAGAAATTCTTCTTTCTAAAGAAACTTACATCTAGGTGGAGATAACTGAAATTCCACAGATTGAAGTTCCTGATGCTCAAATTCAGCATGCAGATGCAAACTTAGAAAGTATCAACATTAATGAGAAAGGTACAAAATTAAAGAGACACCTCAAGTTGAAGAGGTAAGTTCTTCTGAATCTAAAGAAGAAGAAGAATCTCAACTGAAGAAAAGGAAGCTTTCTGAAATGAAGAAGAAAAGTATGAGTTATAAAAGACTTATTCAGTCTGAACCAACTCAAGCTACTCCAGTGGACACATGCTCACTGCTAGTGCAACAAGGCTAATTTCTTTGAGAAAGGTGCTAATGTTGTAGTTTATATTGTTAACAGCAGTTAGAAGCAAAAACAACTGCAGATGAAATGGTAGTCAAACAAGGCTATGTCCTTAAGAATCAAAGAATTTTGGATGAAAACATGACTGCTTTGTATACAAAAACATTGGTTAAGTTGACTGAGCAGTCTACTGCGTTAGAAAACAAAATAGATGTTGTTACCAAGCATATGGAAACGCAGCTGACAACCCGTTCAACCTCATTACTTACAGATATAAAATAATCTGACAAAAAGTTAGATGACCACTTACTTAAACTCAAGAATTCCTTAACATCTAGAATAAATTATCTAGATGGTCAGGTCAGGTTTCACAAAGATGATCTAAGAGACCGCATAAAGAAAGAACTCATAAAGGGGGAGAGGGTAATGATAAGGGTCAGTTCTGAACATGCTACCTAGATATCAAATAAAATCAGAGACACTTTAGGCTTTCCTCAGCTATGGTATGATGGAGATCAAACTACTGAGTCTGGTTGTCAACCAGCTCAACTTGAAGCACCTCATGCTGCTGAGCAAACCATGTACAATCCTATAGCACAAGTCACATTTGAGGCTATCCAAGCAGCTGTTCATCACATGTACAGTCCTCCACCATCAGTTCAAAATGTTATTTGTGAAGAGGTGAAGATGCCTGAATCTGCCTTGGTTAAAGAAAAAGAAACTCAGCTTTCCAAGAAAAGGTTTAGAGAACAAGCTGATACTAGACCAGATTTTGAGCAGTGGAGTCTAACCTATAGGTCAATAATTCTCACTGCATGGAAAGTAGTTAATGCAAATGTGACAGACAGAGGTGATTGGTATTTTGAACAGGAATGGGTCAAATATTTGAAGCAATAAGAAGTTATCCAGAAGTTCAGACAAGATCTGAAGAAAGGAAAGATTCCTGCTAAGTCAGTTGAGCCTAGCAAATATTTCTCAAAGCCTTGCCATTATTTTAAAAGGCGAAGGATGAAAGAGGAAGGAATTGCAAAAGCTAAGAAAGGCAAAGGAAAGGAAGTTGTTGATGATAAGGAACCTGAGGTTAAAGTCACAGTCCAATCTGAAAAGGGCATAGTCATCAGAGAACCAGAACTGCTATAAAATATTCTTAGTTTTGAATCTTATGTAAAATTTGTTCAATAACTCTTGAATAACTAAAGTTTATAACTGTAAACCTATTGACAAGCAATTAGTGAAAATTTTGGTCTGAATAACATTTCTTGTGCAGTAATTAAGATTGAAATTGTTTGCTTTACTTTCTGTTCAGCATTATTGTTGTTAAATATGTATTTTTATTGGTGTTATTTCACGTATTATACTGTACTATAATCTTAATATGTTTGGTATCATGTCGTATATCATTGAATTGTGGTTATGACTTCTTCAAATAGGGGGAGATTGTTGGGTACATTGGTCACAATGTACTTGATTTAAAGAAGTACCTTCAGCTCAATGATATACACATAGTTGTATTTGATGAAGGTTAAGTTCTTATGTGCAGGCAATTAAAGCTAAGTACAAAAGTGTCGAGGCACTGGGCAAGTGTCGACACCATTGTCAAAGTTGTACTGAGACAAGGAGAAAGATGTGTCGACATTCAGGACTAGTGTCGACACAGTTAAACAAGAAGTGCTGAGTCAAGGAGAAAGCTGTGTCGACACCCAGGACTTGGGTCGACACTATGATACAAGAAAGCAACTATGCCGACACTCAGGACTAGTGTCGACACACCTCACAAGCTGTGTCAAGACTAGAAGAAAGCAGACTTATTTCCTAAGTACAGAAATCGAGCCAGAAGTTCTGACATCTGTCAGAACTGTCAGATGTCAGTTACTAACTGGATCAGCCGGTTATCTTTTACAAAGCCTATATAAAGGGATCAACACTTCAGAAAGGACATAGAGAAGAAGAGATGAAAAATTATCAAGGCTAGATCTAAGAAGCAATCAGCTAGAATTCAGAAGGTGGGGAGAAGCCGGATCAAGAATCGTCTTCAACATTCTCCAGCCAAGATCTACCCTAATTTCATCTTCAAGAAGATTTGAAAAGCTAAGAAGGGTTGAATCAAATTCATTACTACAAGGATCAAGGGAAGCTATTTTATCATGATCAGTTTAAGAACCAGTCGCCTATTTCTCTTGTTGGGTGATTTTTTTCAGAATTCATTTCATTTACCATTATCAATCTTGTAAGATCTACTTATAGATCTGATTGTAAGAGAATTGAATCAATTTCTCTAAATTGTAAGCCTGTGTTATAAAGGCTGGGGTGGGGCAGGAATTGCCTGAGGTAGCATAAGTGGGTATTTCTTTGAGTTGTAGGGCAGGATTTGCCTGAGGAGTAGGAGTATGGATACATTCTGAGGTAGAGTTCTTAGGAAGAACTTGAGGTGTAGGATCTTGGTGATCTGAGTGGTAAGACTTGTATAGTCTGAGTTGTAGGAGCCAGCCGAGCTGTGAGCTGTAAGGTCTGAGGATATAAGTAAAGGAAGAAGGAGTTTGGTCGAATCTAGTTCATTGCTAGATAGGCGGAGGAGGAAGTGGATGTACCCATAAATTGGGGAACCACTAAAAAACTGTGTGTACTGTGTTCTGATTATTGTGCTGTGATAGTTTTAAGTTGTTGTTTAGTTTATCTAGTTTTATCTGGCTGGGATAATTAACATAAAAAGTATATCTCTGAACATAAAAGGTAGTCAAGGTTCAAATTGGACCTATTCACTACCCCCCCTGTAGGTCACTCTCACTCCTAAAACAATCATTTACAAGAAGAGAAAGTACTTTATAGTTAAGCATGCTCGGGATGGAGTACTCTTGGGATTGATGACCTCCTGGGAAGTCCCCGTAAGGGCGCTAAAAGTTAATCATATGGGTAGATAATCACCTGGGGGGGGGTGAATATGTGTCTTTTAAAATACTTTGTCAATTCTTTGTCACTTAAATGTTCAGCATATAATATACTTGAGAAATAAGCTTCACAATAACTTAGCACAATTAAACCACTGAACACAACACATGCAAGTCTCAGAACATAGCACATGCACTTGTAAATCACAACACACAAAGAATTTATAGTGGTTATCATATCTTGGGTACATCCACTTTCCCCCTTTTTCCTCACTAGCAATGCGCTAAATAAGGTTATAGATCCTCCACTTCAACTCAGATCCAAAGATCTTACAGGCTCAGTTTCAGTTAAGAAACCTACACTCAGACCAATAGGTCCTACCTCGGAGATTTTCCCAATCTCCTACCTCATTTCTCTCAAGAACCCTACCTCAGCCTTTATAACACTGGCTTACATCTCAGTGATTCACTCAAATCACCTACCTCAGGTCCCTCAAGAACCCTACCTCAACCTTTATAAAATAGACTTATAACTCAGAGATTAGATCTCCTACTCACTCAGATCTCAAGGAGATCTTACAAATTTAAGAGGTAAATAAGAAAAGTAATCTTTAGAAAACAGGAATTCTGTACACTGACTTATCTAATAACTCAGATTCTTCAATGCAGCAGCAATGGATTACCTCTTAATAAACCGAATGACTAAAAAGATACTTATCTGGATCTGCAATCTTCTTGATGTTGATCAGGTTGATTTCCTTGAAAAAATTCTAGATCAGATCCACCTAAATCTTCATATCAACTTGATGAAAAGATCTGGAGATTTTCTTGAAGACCTTCATCTTCTTCCTCCTTCTTGGGATTGTCGTCCTGCCCTGACTTGGAAGAAATTTGAATGAGAATTTCTGATTTCTTGATGGCTTGTTTCTGTATAGACAACCCATCTATTTATAGCTTTTGTGGATTGCTGCTTTCTGGTTGATGACATCAGCATATGACATCATCCTTGATATTCTCCCTTAAACTATTTTTGTTGAGATATCACCTTTTTGTAGTTGATGTGACAGTTCTGACTTGTCTTGACACTTCTATGTTAACTCTGCACATCTTCAGAAACATAAGTGTCGAGATGTCCAAAGTGTCTCGACACTTATTCTTAGAAGGTGTCGAGACATCTTAGCAGTCTCGACACAGTTTTACTTAGAAGAATTTTCATCTTAACTTGAAAGTGTTGAGACAGTTGACTTGTCTCGACACAACTGTCATATGTATCGACATCTTTAAATATGCACTGTGTCGAGACAGTTGAATTGTCTCGACACAATAGTCTGTCGGGTGTCGACACTTCTATACTTGCTTTATTTCTTCACTGTGTTGAGACAGTTCAATTGTCTCGACACTCCAGTCTGTCGGTGTCGACACTTTTACACTTACTTTATTTCTTCACTATGTCGAGACAGTTGAATTGTCTCGACACTCCAGTCTGCCGGTGTCGACACTTTTACACTTCAGTCTTCATTATGTTACAACAGTTGTATTATCTCGACACTATTTTACTTAGTATAATTTTTCAGTTTTCATTGTATCAAGACAGCTGGATTGTCTCGACACAACTATCTTGAATCTTCAATGTGTCGAGTTAGCTGACTTGTCTCGACACTGCTGACTTAGTCTTCAAAGTGTATAGTTAACAGACTTGTCTCAACACTACTAACTTAGTCTTGACACTGCTGACTTAGTCTTCAAGGTGTCGAGTTAACGGACTTGTCTCGACACTGCTAACTTATTCTTGACACTGCTGACTTAGACTTCATGGTGTCGAGTTAACAGACTTGTCTCGACACTGCTTCTGCAAAGGTGTAGACACAGTTGAAGTGTGTCGACACTTTTGTACTTGGACATTTTTCTGAACTGTAAGTTGCAAGATGTAGACTGTGCTGACTTCACTCAGCACTATGCTGACTTCACCCAATGCTTTTGTACTTAGATAATTTTTTTCGCTTTCTACTCAGCTTCTTTGAGTCCACCTGTCAATATAACTTGGACCACCTGTCCAATCAATATAATATAGACAACCTGCATGCATGAACTGAAATATACATCAAATACATATTTGTGTATATCATTGAGTTGAAAAGGACTTCTTCAAATCAAGTACATTATTTCCAATGTACCCAACATGCGCTTAACTGGATCACTTCTCGTCGAAGGGAGGTTGCGGCTTCCAACAACCTGCCGGTGGGCCGGAGACTAGTTGGGGTGCATGGTCTACAGACCTTTTGAGGCAGAACCCTTTCGAGCGTAATGTCGGTGGTGTCGATGGCCGTCCTTTCGAGCTGTATGCTGGGTAAGTCATTACAGAATTACATTGCTCTATTTTGACCACGCAGATCACCAAAATTAACTAAATGATGGAAGTGCCCCTTCTCCCCAGGTAGTTCGGGCGACCCGGGCAGGGTGCCCAAAGGTGACGGTCGGAGGCGGAGATGGTGGCCGACCACGAAGGGGGTGACCGAAGCTCATCAGCGATGGCGAGGGCCGTCGGCGGTGCGCTGCCCACCGACAGTGTGCTGGCTCGAAAACTACGCAGCATGCGGGCGCGCGGCCTGGTGGTCGCGCGAGCTGGTTATGTGCGATCGTGCAGGCCGGCCGCGTGCGGCCCATTGTGCAGGCTCCACACACTCATAGTCCGCACGTGTGCTGCCTGCATGGGGCACGATCAAGCGCACTTAGGTGCGGTCCTGACGTGCCTTCCCGATCTCCTCGGGATCTTGTGGTTCTTGGCATGTTGTTGGTCTGATTGGGCTCTTTTGTGCTTGAATCTGGCTTGACTCGGAAATCTCATGGGTACCCTATCAAAGTTTATGAAATATTTGGTCATTGGATTGAGCTTGGGCTTAAAATTTAGAATTTTAAATTTTATCTGGCCAATATATCTAGCTGCAAATTCTCTTCTTCTTGATCACGCAAAGTCTAACCCGTGAGCACGCATGTTTTTTAATTCATTTAAGTTTTATTTTATCCCACATTGTGTGATTGGTTGTGTAACATATCTCAAACAACTAGACCCCTAAGAGTGGTTTTGTCATGACTAGGTCGTGACAAAACCTTAGGAAGCTCAAGAGACCAAGTGAACTTAGGCATGAAGGTGGAAATCACCTTGGTCTGCAAATATCTCAATTCAAGCACCATCCCTAGGATTTGACCTTAGGGCTTCAACTTGACTTCATGACCCCACCATAACATCCCTAACCCTTTAAGAGGTCCATTGGGTCACTAACCACTCATGAGGTCAACCAAAGAGGTCAAGTTGACCAAGGGTCAACCCAAACCCTAATTAGGTCAAATTGCCCAAGTTGACCTAATTGGGCTACACCAAGACACAAGTGGACTAGGGTGATGTCAATGGGATCATTTACACCGCATTGGGTCAGTCACATCACTCAAAATGACCTAGGGCTGGGCTTAAATGGCTAGGGTTAGCCAACCCCAAGAAGTGGAGAAAAAGGCTAGCTCAAGCCCAATCCACTTGTGCTAGGCCCAATTGAGGTTACCCACTAGCCTCACGAGGTTTATAATTACCCAATTTGCCATTCATTTGTTGGGATTGATGATTAGGAGAGATAATATGCAATTTCCCCCAATTTTGAGGAGAGAGAAAGATAGAGAAAGTGGCCACTCATGGTGTTTTAATGTCATTGACCCCTCATCTCCCTCTCAATTGATGGAGATTCACTCCCCTGGTCAGTTGGAGGAGATCAAGGGCCTTTTTCGACCATCAAGGGGAGGAATTCAGTGAATTCTTCATTGGCCGAAAAACTTCTTTCAAGGACATTATTGGTAATTGATGCCATGATCAATCCTCTACCTCAATTTCTTCACTTAAAAGCTTCAGCGGGCTGTGAGGAGTCGTTTCCACTCTTTACCTGAAAAACACAAAGGCTCTGGTGTAGAAGTTACAGAGCACCCGATACCACCACCACCACCAAAAATGGTGTCTCGGCGATCAGCAAGGCTCCAGCCCTCCCAGAAGGTCCTGTCCTCTTCCTCTTTCTCAGTGGATAGATCCGCATCCACTAGCCACAAGGTTTGGGGCCAATTGGCCTTAGATCTGGGTGGCCAAAAACTCCAGTTTTGGATCTTTTCATCCATGCCTAAAACCCGATTCCGGCCACCTCCGGTCGGCCTACCACTGCGTATCACTGGCTACCACTTCAATGAAGGTGGTGGTGGCATTGGCTGGCCGGGGAGGCGCTCAGGTGGCCGGGGAAGCGCTCAGTTGGCCGAAAAATCATCTCTCAAAATCGCCCAGGATAGGCTGTTGTAAGTCATTGGCTCAAGGAGGAAGACAACATGATCCTGTCCATTCCTGCTTTAAGATTTGTGCCACTGATGATTATATTAATTCATTTTATTTTATTATCTACAACACATATTGCAGTGTTTTATTTTAATTATTAAAAATACTTAGAGACCTTTTTTGGAAAAATGGTTAACATCAAAATTGTAGCATTTTGAGTCTAGTTTATTTTATAATTGGTTTAAACCAATTTGGGTCAATGGTCTGACCATAGCACACCAAATGGTGCAAGCTATACCTAGGGTTAACCAGAGACAAATTTGTGTGCCTCCACTAAAATACTCATCCAAATGCTTTGAAATTTGGATCATAGGTTAGTCTCATATAAATATCAGACATATGCAACAATGGGAATTTTTGGAATACATTTTTCTATAATTTTAGAAAACATTTAATAAATCATGTATGATTTAATTAAGGGGTCTAATAACCTCAAAACCACCCAATATTTTGGTGGGTGACCATTAGGGTCATGTCATGACTCTGGTAAAAATCTCAGTCCATTTGGGGGAAAAGCGTCAAGTACACTCGACGCCGTGTTGAGTGTAGTCAAAGCACTCAGTGCCACACTAGTCTGGGGAAAAGCGGAGAGTACGCTCGACGCCGCGTTGAGTGTAGTCAATGCACTCAACGTCATATCAACTAACTCAATGATTTCTCCTTCACTTAACGCCACGTTGAGTCCCATCAACGTCGCATTGAGTCCACTCAACGCTTAGCAGATTACCTAGTCAAAATACCTTCACTTAATGACATCAAGGCTTCACTCAATGTCGTGTTGAGTGCGTTCAACACACTCAACGCTTTTGACTCAGCCTCACAGATCACTCAACGCCAAGGCTATACACTCAACACCAAGTTAACAACACTCAATGCCAAGACTTAAGCAGTCGACACACTCAACGTTGTGTTGAGTGTATTCAGCGCACTCAACGCTTTTTACTTAGCCTCTCAGCATACTCAATGCTGCGTTGAGTATATCAAGCACACTCAACGCTTTTGACTTAGCTTCTCGGCTCACTCAACATTGCATTGAGTGTATAAAGCACACTCAATGCTTTTATACTTAGCTCTCAGACCACTCAATGCCTTGACTCCTGACAAATTTCCCTTTGTTTCTTTATGCTATACCAGACAAATTTACCTGGGCTAATGCACTATACTCGTCGAATTTGCATGTATACCTATCATCACCATGAATTCTTCCTATACTTACCATCGAACCCTAGACTACTCTAGGAAGGGAAGAAATGAATTAAATGAAAAGCAATAACCAAAAGCAAGGGGAAGATCACCACTTGCCACGATACGACCAAAACCCGGTCACACAGCGCTCCTCTTCGAGGATCTGGTCGCAAGAATCTGTGGGCAACAATTCCTGAAACTTTTCAGGACAAAAGAGGGTCAAGGTGAGAAACCCTAATGCCAAAAGTTCATGAAATCAAAATTACCTACCACCAACACGTACATCTCAGTGAGAGCTGTCCGGATATACTCTCTGATGACGATTTCGGGCACCGAAGCTCCTACAGTGGTGGTCGAAAGCCTAGCAAAACCCACCTGTTTTCTTTTCCTCTTTTCTCACTGATAGCTTGGGGAAGAAGATGAATGGGGCTCGATTATCTTATCTGATATGATATTATATATTATCATATTATCATATTATCATATCAACATATTATATATTATCATATTATATTATTATATGAAATAATATACAAGCATATTAAATACATATGTAATATTATCATATAACTCAAATCAATTCGGATTTCTACAAAATTTGCACCATAGCTAAATATCAGCGCTACGAACTCCACGACAAAGTCGAATTTAAGATTCGACAAACCAAATTTGGGTAAAAACTCCCTCGAAGCTCAAAACATTAATTATCCCAAAAAGGCTCTGCCGTGTTCCAAAACGAACCCCGGCTCACAAGGGAATATCAAGACTTACAAGTAATTAAACATGCTAATATTCTACATCAAAAAAACCTCAGATACCAAATGAGCAAAAGTCATGCTCCAGCAATGTTACCTATCAACTACGCGTCAACGTAACACCCTAATGTCAAAATACGTCAGTAAAGAGATTAAAATAAACATCGAAAAATCGAGGGGCATTACGGCTTGAGTAGGTATTAGCGTAACCAAAACTTGGTCCCTTATGAGAAAAATTAGGGAAAGAGTAAAATTGGTGGGTTGAGTGGCCAATCCTCATCCAAAAGGGTTGAAACTTTGGTCACTGCCTCAAAGTCCTCTAAAGCACCCCCTCAAAAGATTTTGAGTGGTTTGGGGTGGAGATGCCCAAAGACCCTAGTATAGGCCCTAGGGTTGTGGTTTGGGGCCTATTGAAGGACAAGAGATCAAATGTCCTTAGATTGTCTTGGAACTTGGTTGATGAACTCTTAGAGTGAAAATAAGTTCTGGTAAGTGGTTTCAGGATTTTTAGAAACTTGTACATTTTTTAAATGGTTATGGATAGATTAGAGAACCTTGATTCAATATTTATGTACCTACTTAAATGACCTTGAATGCTCTTGAAATTTAGGCAGTAAATTTATTTAGATGATGTTGTTCCCTAGAAGTTTTATTGTGAATTGTAGATTGATAATTTTAGTACTTCATTGACAAACCCTATGTTTGATTCAATCATAAAATAATTATTTTAGAGTTATTTGTTTACTAGAAATTATGAAACTTGGTCAGGGAATATTTGAGGACATTATCATACTCTGTGAATTTTTATAAAAATATTGGAAGACTTTTCATATATGATCCTTCACAAGCGCTCATTTTGAATATTTTTAAATAATATATCTATGTGAACAATTGGAGTTAAAAATTATAATTCTTGGTCAGTAGTCTTTCCTGGTCATTTTTATTATCTAGTAATTTCCCATAATTTTTGGATGGTTAGTTCTAATTTTTCCCTATTTATCATAATATTGTGTGTGTTGGTTCCATAAATTGTTGAAGGTCAAATCCACCTTGAAAAATTGGGATTTTTGGTATTTACTATTATTTTGGTGTTATTAGTTTATCATAGTTTTGTTAAGGCCATACTTAGTCAGAAAAGTGCACTTGGTGTTCAAAGGCTCATGAAGCCTGACTTTGTAGAAATTATAATAAATATCAAATGAAGTAGTAAAATTATAATCTTCTGGATTTGTTCCTAAAATATCATGATAGACCCCAGTAATAATCTTAGGTCATTTGGATGAATATTTGAGGGGGTCACCATTCATACACATCATGAAGGTTAGTTGGTCTGCACATACTAGAAATCGTAAAAGTAGGAAAGCATTTGGAACTTGTATGAGAAAGGATAGTTGGTGTACCTGGTTTGGTTGGAATATATAGAATCACCAAAAGAAGGTAGGTAATGTGAGCCCGGTTGTGCAAGGGCAGAGTTGTGCTCGGGATCGACGGTGGACCGTCCTTCCTTGGAGAGGGAATGTCTAAATAAGATTAGAACTTGTTCAAGAGTAATGATAACAAATTGGGACATGGGTAGATACCAATAATAATAAGTACCTTGCGAAAGGGAGATTTGGGCTTCAGCTCATCGTAGTTCCTAATGCCCTCGAGAACCCTTCACAGGGAATGTACTGGGCAGTCCAATTTTAACCTTAAACTGTGAGACTAAAATGTTAAAGAGCAATTAGTAAAGACTAAGGCTACACCTTCACTCACCCTGATGACTCGGGAGGTTAGCTCGTTTGGGTTATAAGAGCGGTAGGCTCGGTGGTTGTGGAAATAGCCCGACGAGCCGAAGTCTCGGAAGGTAGTTGTAACAGACAAGTCAGTCCGTGGAGCCGATGGCTCAAGAATTCATCGTTGCATGTGCATAAGTTGATATGTCTTCAGTATTTGATGGTCGCTCACACCGACGTTGATACGATGACTCAGCGGGTGTGGTTTACACTTAGCCAAGGAAAAGACTGGCGGATTTTTCAGCATTAGTACGTGGTGACTCTGGTGTGTCCATCAGAGGCGTACGTAATGGCTTAGGCCTGGTAGTGTGGATACCCGCCTAGGAGTGGGGTGGCCCAACCCACTGTCTCCGTCGTCCACTATGGAGGCTCCTGGGAGTGAAGCTAGATTCCAAAATCAGGGAACTAAAGGTCTGTGCGCATAGAGTCGTGTGTGTGTTCCACTTGTATAGACATATTATTAAACCCACATAACATAGCATATCATGTCATCATTATACTTCAACCCTTACCCCTAACATATAAATTGGTATGAGACTTTTTATACGTTAGGCCATGCAAAACGACCCCATGGTTTATAAGCTTGTGTGGGCATGCTTATAAGCTATGGTTACTTTCCTTATGACTATCGTTTACCTTTCTTTATGATGCACTATACTTTCTACTTTTTACTACTTTGTTACTATAGTATTGCTAGCTCTCATTTCTTCTTATAGCACTGTGAACATTACAGTAAAACTGCTAGTTTAGGACCACCATCACCTGCTCCTGTTTACTCCCCACGATCATAGCTTTCCTATCATGCCTCTCGCATGGTGCCTAGGAGCCACTGGGGGAGGGTGGGGGAAATCAGGCTTAGTCTTTTTGACTAATGGTCGGTGGACCAAACATTCCAGGGGATCCGAATGGGAGACAGGGAGTAGCAGCAGGAGATGCAGCACCAGCGGAGTGCAGTACACATGGAGGTGGGCTAGTCTAGCACAGGAGCACCAACCTCTGGCTTCGTGAGTGTTAGTGTTACTTAGCTTTTGCGAGAGTGTTGTAGTGAGGTCATGATGTACCGGGCATGAGCCCGTTTATATTTCCACTTTACTGTTCTGTTTTGGTACCTTATCTCTGTGGACTTTGTTGTGATTCATGCTAATATATATATATGTGTGTGTGTGTGTGTGTGTGTGTGTGTGTGTGTGTGTGTGTGTGTGTTTGTGTGTGTGTGTGTTGTGACTTTTGTAGACATGATTATATTTGCCTTAGTTGTTATTTCTACTTCTTTTTTTGATCACTAATGCCGGTAAGATCGGCTTTTTGTAGTGACGACCTCCTCGAGTTTTGATGTCACTACAAAACGATGATTCTAGGCGTAAGACCCGATAACGTAGCAAAATAAGGGTCTTACAAATTGGTATCAGAGGTAACCTCGATCCGAAGAAAAGAAGTCCACAAAACCTTAGGCCACCCCGCACGAACTCAATTTGAGGATTGTTAGAAACCACGCCAGCCCCGAGGCTCCGAATGTATACGAGAATATCGGGTCAAATCCGATTCGTGGTAGACTGCAGTCTAACGGCACAGCATCCCCAACCAAATCTCCCGCAAGGCTCCGAATTTAATACGGGAATATTGCGGGTAGGTTGTTCAGGCCCGGGGCTTAATCCCAGCACCTGCTAGATAAGAGGGGACTAGCACCGCCTCTATCACCCAACTGCGCTGCAACACAGTTGGGTGATAGAGGCGGTGCTAGTCCCCTCTTATCTAGCAGGTGCTGGGATCAAGCCCCGGGCCTGAACAACCTACCTGCAATATTCTCGTATTAAATTCGGACAAACTAGCAACAAAAACAATGGTGTGCCCATAAGGGGAATCACATACAAAAGTCCAATTTTTCATTACTTCCATTTGTAAATCAACTCACAATTAGAATTTACCTTTATAGCCTGTGACGAACCCTATCCCTCCGTAGGGTACACCCCAGGCACAGAACATAGTTCCACTCCCGCCGACTCCGACTCCATTCCAGTAGACGGCGATGGGACAGACATTGACGGCCATTCTGGAGTCCATCAGGGCTCAGCAGGCTCCGGCTCCATAATCAAATCCTGGGGCTAACTGGCTGAGCGTCTTTCGGGGGCTTTCTCCTCCATCCTACCTCGGTACGGAGTAAACAATTCGTACAAAGGAGTGGCTGGACATTATTTACGAGATGCTGGCTTGAATTCGATGCCCGACGGAGGAGGCAGTAGCCTTGGCAATTTCTTGTTTGGAGTCGCACGCGAAGAGATGGTGGAAGTCACTGTTAGACGCCACCTTCGCTGGAGTGGATTGCGCGGATATTTCCTGGGAGGAGTTCAGAGCAGCTCTTTTGGAGCATTTTGTACCATAGTCAGCAAGGGATGAGTTGGAGGACCGGTTCCTGCAGTTGAGACAGGACAGCAGGACGGTGTTAGAGTACTACCGGGACTTCACACTTTTATCCCACTTTGCGGACTCATACCAGCTGGACGATGTGGGCTACGCAAAGAGGTTCTACAAGGGCCTTCACGACAACATGAGGCATGCCCTCCTTTTTGTTTCTGATGGGAGCTTGGACAGGATCTTGGAGATGGCTAAGAAGCTGGAGGCAGACCAGCTTACAGTCCAGGGCCAAAAGAGACTGGCTAATGACTCAGTGATCGGTGGCAGGAGAGACCAGTCGAGAGGTCAGGTCATTGGGGAAATAAGGACTAAGGATCAACCCCGCCAGGAGGACAGACAGGAGCAGAGGAACCTGGTGGTGTTGGCCCCTCAGCCTTTACAAATGCGGGAGATGTTGAGGGCAGTGGAGGAGGCACCGACATGCTTTTGGTGCCACTAGCCGGGACATATTCAGATGAATTGTCCCCTGAGGGAAGCTCCACCTCTTGCATTGCAGGATGCCCCACTTGCTCGACAGTTTGGTGGTTGAGGACGCGGCCGAGGATGTGGATTTCAGGGCCGAGATCGCAGATAAGATAGAGGGCAGGTATATGCCTTGGATCTGGCTCAGTCCCGGAACCCAGAGCGAGTGATAGCAGGTATGCAGGTGATTTAAAGTTCATTTCTTTCCTAGAAGCTGGATTACATGGATATAGAACTATATAATATGGGAAGAATCTTAAACTAGATATCTAAGAAACAAATTTAACTAACTCAGGAATAATGATGGTGTATGGCAAGCTATCCCACACCCGATTCGACACTGGAGCATCACATAATTTTGTCTCATAGGAGTTTATCAGAGACTTGTACCAGATCATGAGCTTTGAGAGAATCGTTAGGAGGGTGCGTCTCTCTAACGGGATAGAGATCCAGTCTACGGCCAAGTGTGTTCTGGGAATGACCATTGATGGTGTAACCTTCGAGGCCCGGGCAATGATTTTGAGGATGCCGAATTTTGATCTCGTCATGGGTATGACATGGCTCACCTGGAACCATGCACAAATTGATTGCCCAGCAAGGAGGGTCGTGCTGAGATACGGAGACACTTACCCGACCTTCGAAGGTATTGTCCCAGCTTCTCGCCTTCTACTCTCTTCTATTCAGGCCGTCAAGGCCCATCTACAGGGAGATGAGGTCTACTAGGTGTTGTTTGAGATGGTCGAGGCTAAGGATTCCATTACTAGTATCTCGGTGGTGTGTCACTTTACTGATGTATTTCCGAAGAAGTTGTCAGGATTGTCGCCGCATCGAGACAAGGATTTCCAGATACATCTCGTGCCGGGGGCTAAGCCGGTATCCAGAACTCCTTAACGGAACGCCAGTTGTAGGAGCTAGTGGAAGCCTAATTTGTTCGTCCAAGCTCTTCGCCGTGGGAAGCTCCAGTGATGTTCGTGAAGAAGAAAGATGGGAGACTCCGACTATGCATTGATTATAGAGCACTGAAGAGGCTGACGGTCTGGAACACATATCCTCTGCCGAGGATTGATGAGCTATTTGACCAGTTGGAGGGAGCTCACTGGTTTTCAAAGCTGGAAATGAGTTCAGGATACTACCAGTTGCGGATTCAGGAGAAGGACATCCTGGAGACCGCTTTCAGCAGTACATACGAGCTGTATGAGTTCACCGCGATGCCCTTCAGGCACACGAATGCACCATCCGCATTCATGAGTCAGATGAACTGGGTATTCAAGGCCTATCTGGACGTCTTCGTCATAGTGTTTTTTTGACGACATCCTCATCTATTCAAGGACCAAGGAGGAGCATGCACGTCATTTGGCACTGACTCTAGAGAGGCTCCGGGAGAACAGTATGTATGCCAAGTTCACAAGTGCCAATTTTGGTTGAAGGAGGTGACTTTCTTGGGCCATATTATCAGTGGAGCAGGACTGGCAGTGGATCCAACAAAGGTTCAGACAGTACGGAATTGGCCACCGCTGAATACGGCCACTGATGTGAGGAGTTTCCTAGGACTTGCCGGTTACTACCGGAATTTCGTAGAGGGATTCTCCCGGATTGCTCTCTTGCTCACATCTCTGATGAAGAAGGAGACTTCATTTGTTTGGACGCCACAGTGCGAGGCTGTCTTCCTGGAGCTGAAGGGTTGGCTTACCTCGGCCCCTATCAATTTCCTTCCATCTGGGAAGGAAGGATTTCAGGTTTATACAGACGCATCGTATCAGGGGATGGGTGTCATTCTGATGCAGAACGGGCACGTGACAGCTTACGCCTCCCGCCAGTTGAAGAAACATAAGCAAAACTACCCAATATATGGCTTGGAGATGGGAACGGTTATCTTCGCTTTGAAGATCTGGCGGCACTATAACTACGGTGTCCACTGTGATATTTTCTCGGATCACAAGAATTTGAAGTACGTGGACACACAAAAGGAGCTGAACATCTGATAGAGATGCTGGGTAGAGTTTCTTTCATACTATCAGTACACCGTGCACTATCACCCCGAGAAGGCCAACATGGTAGCAGACGCTCAAAGCCGGAGAGCCACTACATTAAGAGCAGGGTCTCAGCTGATGGCTATGGATCTGGTACAAATGTTGAAGGATATACAGATATCACTGGTATCCGAGGATGATCCAAAGCTTTACGAGGAATACCTGGCGTCGATGAGTACCACCGACGACATCCAGGATCGCATCAGGGATGAGCAGAGGTTGGATGCGAGGATGGAGCCGATATTCAGGGCCTTGGAGGAAGGCACGACGGGGGATTAATCCCGGAGAGATGGGCTGCTATGTTTTAGAGAGTGGGTTTATATACTGGCAGGAGGCCGAATTCATGAGAATATCATGACTGAGGCTCACTACAACAGATATTCAGTGCACTCGGGGATCACGAGGATGGCAGTGGATCTGAAGAGGACTATGTATTAGCCGATCATGAAGAAGGATATAGCATACTACGTGACCCATTGCGAGTCCTTCCAACTCTTAAAGGTGGACTGCAAGAGCCCAACCGGATTGTTGCAGCCACTACAGGTGCCGGAGTGGAAGTTTGATGATATAGCCATGGACTTCATACATGGACTCCCTCGGTCTCATACGGAGAATGACTCGATCTGGGTGATCGTCGACGGTTGACAAAGGTGGCCAGGTTCATTCCGATTAGGAAGGACCCTCCGGTTTGCGATTTGGTGCGGAAATTTGTGGAGCAGTTTGTCTGTTATCATGGCATGCCAAGGTCAATCGTGTCGGATTGATATGGATGATTTACGTCCAAGGAGTGGAGGTTGGTCCAGGCTTACTTGGTCTCTCGGTTAACATTCAGCACAGCCTTCCACCCTCAGATGGACGGGCAGACAGAGCGCACTAATCGAACACTGGAGGATCTTTTGCGCCTATGTATTTTGGACTGCGGAGAGCCCTGGGAGAGACTTTTGCTGCTGATCGAGTTCTCCTACAACAACAATCATCAGTACAGCGTAGGCATGACCCCTCATGAGAAATTGTACGGAGGGAGGTGCAGGACCCCACTATCTTGGATCCAGGATGAGGATTCAAAGGCACTCAGCTCGGAGTTTGTAGAGGACATAGATGCTCGGTGAGATTGATCCGAGATAGGATGTTGGAGGCCCAGAGCAGACAGGCCAAATACTACGATGTGCGACATCGTCAGGTGGAGTTCCTGGTGGGAGATTGGGTTTTCTTGAAGATACGGTCGATGCATGGAGTCTCGCAGGTACGTGGGCGGAAGAAGCTCAGTCCGAGATACATGGGGCCTTACAGGATCCTGGAGTGGATCGGCCCCTTGGCTTACAGACTGGAGCTATCGCCAGAGTTAGTGGGATTGCACGACGTCTTCCACGTCTCTTCACTTCGTAGGGCTTTACTACGACCTGAGCAGCTGATTTCCACTACAGATGGTCTGGTGGCTTCTGATCGATCAATCAGCATAGAGCCGGTCAGGATCGATGACACAGCAGTGCGGGCCTTGCGACGCAAGAAGATTCCACTGGTCAAGGTCATATGGAGGAATCATGGGCAGGAGGAGCACACGTGGGAGCTACGAGACCTGATGCAACAGAGGTACCCGGATCTCTTCGAGTCAGGTATACCTTCAATTTTTTAGGGATGTTACATGTTTTTACTTCGGTAGAAACCCCGTAGGCCTAACCTTAATTTCGGGGACGAAATTTTTATTTTTATGTATTGAGATTTGTAACATCCCTCAAACAACTAGACCCCTAAGAGTGGTTTTGTCATGACTAGGTCATAACAAAACCGTAGGAAGCTCAAGAGACCAAGTGAACTTAGTCATGAAGGTGGAAATCACCTTGGTCTGCAAATAGCTCAATTCAAGCACCATCCCTGAGGTTTGACCTTAGGGCTTCAACTTGACTCCATGACCCCACCATAATATCCCTAACCCTTTAAGAGGTCCATTGAGTCACTAACCACTCATTTGGGTCGACCAAAGAGGTCAAGTTGACCAAAGGTCAACCCAAACCCTAATTAGGTCAAATTGCCCAAGTTGACCTAATTGGGCTATACCAAGACACAAGTGGACTAGGGTGATGTCAATGGGATCATTTACACACCATTGGGTCAGTCACATCACCCAAAATGACCTAGGGCTGGGCTTAAATGTCTAGGGTTAGCCAAGCCCAAAAAGTGGATAAAAAGGCTAGCTCAAGCCCAATCCACTTGAGCTAGGCCAAATTGAGGTGGCCCACTAACCTCATGAAGTTTATAATTACCCAATTTGTCATTCATTTGATGGGATTGCTGATTAGGAGAGAGAATAGGCAATTTCCCCTAATTTTAAGGAGAGAGAAAGAGATAGAAAGTGGTCATTTGTGGTGTTTGAATGTCATTGACCCCTCATCTCCCTCTTAATTTATAGAGATTCACTCCCCTGGTCAGTTGGAGGATGTTAGAAAGCAGTAAAAAGAGAGAACAAGCAGAATAACTTTTGAATAATTGAAATTTTATTATCCAAAAATGATATCTATTACAAAGGTATGCCCTCCCTTATATAGAATGGAGGAGAGAAGAGAGAATACAAATAAGAGATGTGGGACTAAAAAATACAAGTTAAGCGGACTGTACAAGGTAAAACCGCACAAGTCGCGCGGTTAGACAGAAGGGCTAACCGCACGGCTTACCATAAGAGAAGCAGATAGGTCGCCGATGAAGATCGCTAGACCGCCCGGTTAACAAGCCGAAGAGTCAAGCCGCCAGACCGCGCGGTCTCCAACCCGCCAAGACAGACCGCCCGGTCTCCAACTTTAACACTCCCCCTCAAGCTGGAGCATATATATCAACCATGCCCAGCTTGTCGCAAACATGCAGAAACGAGGCGGAAACTGGCTTGGTGAAGATGTCAGCCAGCTCTTTATCAGACGTGACAAAAGGAGTGCAAATCTGTTCTTTTAAAATCTCTTCACGAATGAAATGGCAGTCGACCTCAATGTGCTTGGTTCTTTCATGGAATACCGGATTTTTGGAGATGTATATGGCGGCCTTGTTATCACAGAACATAGGTAGAGGATGGTTGTACACCTCTCCTAAGTCTAGCATGAGAGCCCGTAGCCATTTTAATTCACAAGTGGTTGACGCCATACTGCGATACTCAGCTTCTGCACTGGACCTGGAGACAACAGACTGCTTCTTGCTCTTCCAGCTCACCAGATTTCCCCCAACAAATGTGCAAAATCCTGAGGTTGACTTGCGATCCCCTTTGTCATCAGCATAACTTGCATCTGAGTAGGCTTCAATCCTCAGATGACCATTCTTCTGAAAAAGTAGGCCTTTCCCAGGCGCTGCTTTGACATACTCCAAGATCCGCAAGGCGGACTGTAGATGACACTCCCTAGGTGCTTGCATGAACTGACTCACCTTACCTACAGCATAGGAAATGTCGGGTCTGGTCACTGTGAGGTATATGAGCTTACCAACCAGACGCCTGTACCGCGAACTATCTGAAAGAGGAGGCGAATCATCTGTCCAGGTTTTGTCCTCCCCAGTAGCCATGGGGCATCGGGCAGGTTTTGCTCCAGTCAATCCTGCCTCTTTTAGAAGATCAAGGGCATACTTACGCTGAGAGAGAACTAAGGAGTCGGGCTTCCGAGAGATTTCGATCCCCAGGAAGTACTTTGGAGAGCCCATATCTTTAGTGATGAGATGTTGGCGAAGATGTCGCTTTGTCAGGGCTACCCCTTCCTGGTCATCGCCGGTGAGAAGAATATCATCGACATACACAGCCAGAACAACCAGCCCAGAAGGAGTTTTACGAATAAAGAGAGAGTGATCAGCAGAGCTTCGCACAAAACCAACAGCCGCCACAATGCCGCTGAACTTGTCAAACCAAGCTCGAGGACTCTGCTTGAGGCCATAAATTGCCTTCTGCAACCGGCATACCCGTGTCTCCCCCTGAGCAACATACCCAGGAGGTTGCTCCATGTAAACGGCCTCGTGAAGGTCACCATAAAGGAAGTATTCTTGACGTCCAGCTGAGAGATCGGCCAATCTCGATTGACGGCCACAGAGAGAAGAACCCGGATAGTGCTGAGACGAGCCACGGGGGAGAAGGTGTCAAAGTAATCAACCCCATAAGTCTGAGTAAAGCCCTTAGCAACCAGGCGAGCCTTATAGCGATCCACAGTGCCGTCGGGGCCAAATTTGACCACAAAGACCCAGCGACAGCCAACAACATCAGTACCAAAGGGAGGGGGAACAAGAGTCCATGTACCCCGCTCCGTGAGGGTCGCCATTTCCTCATCCATGGCCAGCTTCCAATGGGGAATCGCAAGGGCTTCCTGATAGGAACGAGGCGTGGCAGTAGCCGAGATAGCCAGCGCAAAGGCCCGGCGAGAAGGTGTAAGACGATCATAGGAAACAACAGCAGCCAGGGGGTGAAGGGTACATGTCCGCACCCCTTTTCGAAGCGCCACAGGGAGATCCAGGTCGGCAGCCCCCTCGGGATCCGGAGTGTCCGTGGCAGAGAGAGCTGGCCCGGGAGAAGAGAGCGACGGCGGCGTAGAGGGTGGAGAGGGAGGTGGAGAAGGGGGGGAGAGAGGAGGAGCGAGAGGAGGAGACGGAGAGGGAGGAGGAGGGGGTATCTCGGTAGGAGATAAGGGAACGAAGGGAATAGTAGGAGAGTCAGAAGGTGGGGAAGGAGAGGAGGAGGGAGCCGAGAAGTAGGAGGCATTCTCGAAGAAGGTAACGTCAGCAGAGACGAACTGCTGACGAAGAACAGGGTTAAAGCAACAATAGCCTTTCTGAGTGGTGGAGTACCCCAGAAAGACACATTTGGTGGAGCGGGGGGAAAGCTTGTCACGGGTGGCAGATGGCGTATGGACAAAGGCAGTGCAGCCAAAGATGCGGAGAGGGAGAGGAAAGGGCTCCTTGTCCGGATAGAGAATGGAGAAGGGTGTTTTCCCGCGGAGAAGGGTGGAGGGAAGACGATTGATGAGGTAGCAGGCAAGGAGAATTGCATAGCCCCAATACGAGCGAGGGACATGCATCTGGGTCATTAAAGTGCGTGCCACATCGAGGAGGTGACGGTTTTTGCGTTCCGCCACCCCATTTTGTTGGGAGGTGTAAACACAGCTAGTCTGATGAATAATGCCATGTTGCACACAAAAAGAAGTAAAAGCATGACTTAGATATTCCTTAGCATTATCAGAACGAAGAGTTTTAATACAAAGATTGAACTGATTTTTAATCAACTGATAAAAGGATATCCATACATCTAAAAGTTCAGAGCGATCTCGGAGGAGATACACCCAAGTACAACGAGAAAAATCATCTATAAAGGTTACAAAATAAGAACTACCCCTACCAATGGTGAGGGTAGGAGCAGGTCCCCAGATATCAGAGTGGACAAGATCAAAAGGACGAGTAGAGCCCCGTCCGAGCTTCGGTGGGAAGGAGGAACGGTGATGCTTGCCGAGTTGACAGGCGTCGCATTGGAGAGGAGCACTGGATGGAAGGAGGTGCGGCAGAAGCTGATGTAGTATACGGGGAGGAGGATGACCGAGACGGAGATGCCACTGCAGAAGATCCGTACAGGAAGAGGAGAAGGCAGATAAGGCGGAAACATTGTCGAGGAAGTAGAGGCCGCCGCTCTCAGTCCCAGTAGCAATCGTCCGGTGGGAGCTCGGATCCTGAAAAGAACAAGAAGTTGGTGTAAAGGTCACAGAACACTGAAGCTGTTTACATAAAGAGGTAACAGACAACAGATTGCACGGAAACTTGGGCACATAGAGAGTGTCCGCTAGGCTTAGTGAGGGAGTAACATGAACCACACCCGTCCCATGAACCGGGGAGGGAGAACCATCCGCAATTAGGACCGGGGGCAACCGATCATGATGTTCGAGCAAGGAGAAGCACTGAGGGTTGCCCGTCATGTGATTAGTGGCACCAGAGTCGATAAGCCATTTACCTTGAGTCACCACGTGGGCACTACCTGAAGAAGTCACAACAGAGGTAGATGGCTTGGAAGAGTCACCGGAGGGGCGAAGATGAGGATGCTTTGTCCAGCAGCGTTCGAAAGTATGGCCGGTGCGGCCACAATGAGAACAGATGTAGCGGGAAGAAGCACGGCCGCCGGTCTGATGACCGCGACTACCAGAGCCACTGCGCTGAGCCTGATGAGAATAGTGGTCCGGTGGGGGAGAAGGAGCGGGCAATAGCGGGCGCTGAAGCAGAGAGGTAACAGCAGCGATGCGGGCAGCGGTGGCATCTAAAGTGGGAGAATCAGCCTCACCCAGAATTTGCTGGCGGATCATGTCATAAGTATCGGGAAGCCGGAGCAGATAACACACGACCAGAAGCTCCTGGAAGTGCTTGTGTTGTTGAGCCAAATCCGCAGAAAAAGGACGATTCTGAAGAATCTCAGCCCCAAGAGCCTGGACCTGTTGGTAGGCAGCAGCAGGAGACAAGGTGGGACGGGCAAAGAGGTCCGCATACAACGTATAGATGCGGGAAGTCTGAGCCCCTTTGGAGTACAAAGCGGCAAGATGAAGCCAAGCGGCCTTGACC